>JBBPBX010071286.1:0-18362 GCA_038048925.1 Garcialebias charrua | reverse complement strand
TATATATAATCATTCAAAATCAACATTTACTGTAAGTAATTAGATAGATAGATAGATAGATAGATAGATATATACTTTATTCTCCCCAAGGGGAAATTTGTCTTGGACATCGTACGCCAAACAACACTTCTACCAACAATACAGTCACGTGAACACAATACAATTTAAAAGCATATAAAATAAAAACCTATTGCTCAGTTAAAAACACATTGCTTTGTCAGTCAACCATGGTTTAAGTATAGTTAACTAGAAATAATGTAATTCAGAATCATATTTCCAGTCAATCAATTTAAAGTGATCATATTTCCAGTCAATCAATTTAAAGTGATCATATTTCCAGTCAATCAATTTAAAGTGCACTTTCAATAATCATTTATCAAAAAAATGATTATTTAACATCAAGTCTTCTAAAATAATCAAGCCGAGAAAAAAAGAAAAGTAAGATATTGCGCAATATTAAGTTCAAACAAAAGTGTAGCTACATTCTTTTCAATTGATTTTACAGGCATTCCAACTTCATTGTCATTTTAGTTTCAATATAAAAAGTCTTAAAACACACACAAAACATAAGTAATGCAACCAACAACTGAGTGCATATACCAGACCTGTGTCCACAATTCAGCTTCCATTTTATATAAATATATAAAAAACAATTGTTTTACCTCTTCAACTGAGTGAGGAGTACTTAACCTCAATGCACAGCCTGGTGGTGATTAATGGCAGAATCCCACAAGAGTTTGAATTAGAGCCACCAGTAACTCTGGTAAAACAACATTTCAATGAGCAATCACATGGTTGTCTTAAACATGAACAATATTGCTATAAGATATCAAGCTCACCATGTATTTTGAGTTGCAATTTGCTGATCTGAAGAGTGCAGCAATTTGTTTGGGAGACGCCCAGTGGAGCACACCACCATAGATATCTTATATAGAACACTAGATACCCCATGGACTGCTCTCGCCTATTGGAGCTGACGAGATTTCAGGCAGCCATCTTGGGGATGTCCACCGCTCCACTCAGCCTTATATATTTGACAGGCAGAACAAAGTATCAGCGCATTTAATCAATCATAACACGCTGAATATTAATCCCATTGTCACTTATTTAAATTTTAGGCATACAGCAATTAAAACTGCATGTATAGGAACATATAGTTTAGCATATTTAAATAATTTTGGTGGAATATAATACTTTAATGTACATGTTTAACAAGATGCAATCAAAGAAGCAATTTATTCACACACACATTTTGTATACATATTCAGATACTGTAATTATATATATATATATATATATATATATATATATATATATATATATATATATATATATATATATATATATATATTATATATATATTTATGATGAATAATATAAATGGAAACAATGTTCCCTCGCCCGGACGCGGGTCACCGGGGCCCCACTCTGGAGCCAGGCCCGGAGGAGGGGCACGTTGGCGAGCGCCTGGTGGCCGGGCTTTCACCCATGGAGCTCGGCCGGGCACAGCCCGAAGAGGAGACGTGGGTCCCCCTTCCCATAGGCTCACCACCTGTGGGAGGGGCCAAAGGGGTCGGGTGCATTGTGGAATGGGTGGTGGCCGAGGGCGGGGACCCTGGCGGTCTGATCCTCGGCTACAGAAGCTGGCCATTGGGACATGGAATGTCACCTCTCTGGTGGGGAAGGAGCCTGAGCTAGTGTGTGAGGTTGAGAGGTTCCGGCTAGAAATAGTCGGACTCACCTCAACGCATGGCTCTGGCTCTGGAACCAGTTTCCTTGAGAGGGGTTGGACACTCTTCCACTCTGGAGTTGCCCCTGGTGAGAGGCGCCGAGCAGGAGTGGGCATACTTGTTGCCCCCCATCTTGGTGCCTGTACGTTGGGGTTCACCCCGGTGAACGAGAGGGTAGCCTCCCTTCGCCTACGTGTGGGGGGACGGGCTCTGACTGTTGTTTGTGCCTATGCGCCGAACGGCAGCGCAGATTACCCACCCTTTTTGGAGTCCTTGGAGGGGGTATTGGAGGGTGCGCCTCCTGGGGACTCCCTTGTTCTGCTGGGGGACTTCAACGCTCACGTGGGCAATGACAGTGAGACCTGGAGGGGTGTGGTTGGGAGGAACGGCCCCCCTGATCTGAACCCGAGTGGTGTTCTGTTGTTGGACTTCTGTGCTCGTCATGGATTGTCCATAACGAACACCATGTTCAGGCATAAGGGTGTCCATATGTGCTCTTGGCACCAGGACACCCTAGGTCGTAGTTCAATGATCGACTTTGTTGTCGTCTCATCTGATCTGCGGCCGCATGTCCTGGACACTCGGGTGAAGAGAGGGGCGGAGCTGTCAACTGACCACTACCTGGTGGTGAGTTGGCTCCGATGGTGGGGGAGGATGCCGGTCAGACCTGGCAGACCCAAACGTATTGTGAGGGTCTGCTGGGAACGTCTGGCAGAGTCTCCCGTAAGACGGAGCTTTAACTCCCACCTCCGGGAGAGCTTTGAACACGTTCCGAGGGAGGCGGGGGACATTGAGCCCGAGTGGGCCATGTTTCGCGCCTCTATTGTCGAGGCAGCTTATCGGAGTTGTGGCCGCAAGGTTGTTGGTGCCTGTCGTGGTGGCAACCCTCGAACCCGGTGGTGGACACCGGCGGTGAGGGATGCTGTCAAGCTGAAGAAGGAGTCCTATTGGGCCTTTTTGGCCTGTGGGACCCCGGAAGCAGCAGATAGGTACCGGCAGTCCAAGCGGCATGCGGCTCGGGTGGTTGCTGAGGCAAAAACTCGGGCGTGGGAGGAGTTCGGAGAGGCCATGGAGAATGACTTCCGTACGGCTTCGAGGCGATTCTGGTCCACCATCCGGCGTCTCAGGGGGGGAAAGCGGTACGCGACCAACACCATTTATGGTGGGGATGGCGTGCTGTTGACCTCAACTCGGGATGTTGTGAGTCGGTGGGCGGAATACTTCGAAGACCTCCTCAATCCTACTGGCACGTCTTCCACTGAGGAAGCGGAGCCTGGGGACTTTGGATCGGGCTCTCCAATCTCTGGTGCTGAGGTCGCCGAGGTGGTTAAAAAGCTCCGCGGTGGCAAGGCTCCGGGGGTGGATGAGATTCGTCCTGAGTTCCTTAGGGCTCTGGATGTTGTGGGGTTGTGTTGGCTTACGCGACTCTGCAATATCGCGTGGACATCGGGGGCAGTTCCCTTGGATTGGCAGACTGGGGTGGTGGTTCCCCTATTCAAAAAGGGGGACCGTAGGGTGTGTTCCAACTATAGAGGGATCACACTCTTAAGCCTCCCTGGTAAGGTCTATTCAGGGGTTCTGGAGAGGAGGGTCCGTCGGATAGTCGAACCTCGGATTCAGGAGGAGCAGTGTGGTTTTCGTCCTGGTCGTGGAACACTAGACCAGCTCTACACCCTCAACAGGGTCCTGGAGGGTGCGTGGGAGTTTGCCCAACCAGTTTACATGTGCTTTGTAGACTTGGAAAAGGCATTCGACCGCGTCCCTCGGGGGGTTCTGTGGCGGGTACTCCGGGAGTATGGGGTACCAGGCCCATTGATATGGGCTGTTAGGTCCCTGTACGACCGGTGTCAGAGCTTGGTCCGCATTGCCGGCAGTAAGTCAGGCTCGTTTCCGGTGAGAGTTGGACTCCGCCAAGGTTGCCCTTTGTCACCGATTCTGTTTATAACTTTTATGGACAGAATTTCTAGGCGCAGCCAAGGTGTTGAGAGGATCCGTTTTGGTGGCCTTAGAATCGCTTCTCTGTTTTTTGCAGATGATGTGGTCCTATTGGCTTCATCAGCTCGTGATCTACAGCTTTCGCTGGAGCGGTTTGCAGCTGAATGTGATGCGGCCGGGATGAGGATCAGTTCCTCCAAATCCGAGGCCATGGTCTTGAGCCGGAAAAGGGTAGCGTGCCCTCTCCGGGTCGGGGAGGAGGTCCTGCCCCAAGTGGAGGAGTTTAAGTATCTCGGGATCTTGTTCACGAATGAGGGAAAACTGGAGCGTGAGATCGATAGGCGGATAGGTGCAGCGTCCGCAGTGAAGCGGGCGCTGTACCGGTCTGTCGTGGTGAAGAGAGAGCTGAGTCAAAAGGCAAAGCTCTCAATTTACCGATCGATCTACGTTCCCACCCTCATCTATGGTCATGAGCTTTGGGTTATGACCGAAAGAACAAGATCTCGGATACAAGCGGCTGAAATGAGTTTTCTCCGCAGGGTGGCTGGACTCTCCCTTAGAGATAGGGTGAGAAGCTCAGTCATCCGGGAGGGACTCGGAGTAGAGCCGCTGCTTCTCCACATCGAGAGGAGCCAGTTGAGGTGGCTCGGGCATCTGGTTAGGATGCCTCCTGGACGCCTCCCTGGTGAGGTGTTCCGGGCATGTCCCACCGGGAGGAGACCCAGAGGAAGACCCAGGACACGCTGGAGGGACTATGTTTCTCGGCTGGCCTGGGAACGCCTTGGGATTCCCCCAGAGGAGCTGCTCCAAGTGGCTGGGGAGAGGGAAGTCTGGGCCTCCCTACTTAGGCTGCTACCCCCGCGACCCGACCCCGGATAAGCGGAAGAAAATGGATGGATGGATGGATATATATATATATATATATATATATATATATATATATATATATATATATATATATATATATATATATATATATATATATATATATATATATATACAGGGAACCCCCGTGTTACGAACGAGTTCGGGACCTAAGAACGGTTCGCAGCTCGATTCTGCCGTAGGTAGGGGGTGAAAATTTTTTTTTTTTTTAAATTATTCATTCATTCATTCATTCAACCTTTATTTATCATGCTAACGGAGCGCGCGCACACATTTAAGCATGTACAGTAGTGTACTGTAATGTTAAACATTGCTATTCACATTTACAGAATAAATAAAAATATATTTTCTTACTTTGAGATGGTCAAAGCCGACATCTTAGGTTGCCATGCGTTGATTGTTGTCGGGCCGAGCAGCGCGGCGGCCGGCCAGTGAACCACCGCAGCTGCTCCAGACCTGTGTTAGCTAGCTGGCTAGCTTCTGCTAGCCAAGCCATGAGCTGGTGTTGGAGCGGCGGCGCGATCAATCTGCAGCTTCTGCTGCTGCCTGAGACATCCACAAAGTTCACAGAGACGTTTCCAGCTCGTAATTAATCCATATGAAGCCATCCTGGTCACCAGTCTTCGGCCGGCTACCGTGTTAGCTCCCGTGTTAGCTTCTGGAGCTAGCCAGGCCAGAGCCTGGCCGGAGGTGTTCGCGCGGCGGCCTGGCACGATCAGCGATAAATCCGCTGCTGCCTGAGACATCCACAAAGTTCACAGAGACGTTTACAGCTCGTAATTAATCCATATGAAGCCATCCTGGTCACCAGTCTTCGGCTGGCTCCCGGCAGCTAACCTAAAATGGCGTCCGGTGTTCTACATTACTGTAATTTGTGACCGGAGACCCCAGTGACTGAACCTAAAATGGCGTCCGGTGTTCTACATTAATTTGTGACCGTGTAAACTGAAGACCTACTTCCTGTTGCCCAAGATTGCTCAAAAATGATCAGAAATGATCTTTTTTATCATAATTATTATTTATAAAGCCTTTAAAACAACCACAGCTGCAACAAAGTGATGTACACATGAAATTAAGAACATTTAAACACAAAAAAAAAAAAAAAAAATTTTTTAATACAGTAATTTCATATTTTTATTAAATATGATACGTTCGTAGGTCCCGTTGTTCGTAGGTCGATGGAGTCGTAAGTGGGGGGTTACCTGTACCTCTCAAGCGACTGACGCCCCTCCAACTGTCTCTTTTTTTCCCTTCACCTCGCAAAACCTGAACTACCTCTCTTCGCAGGACTTCTCTGCTGCTCCATCGCTCAACCTGAGGTGAGCTCGCTCCTTGCACAGAGCGCACAGAGAATTTTTCCTTGCGTACTGCTGGACTAGCGAAAGCTAGTCTAGCACATTTCTATAACCTCCAAGTTTTTTCTTCTCCTCTCTCTACAGGTTGCTTGGCTCAACGGCGTTATAACTACGCCACAACCGCTACCCCGGATAACATCCTAGCGGGCTAGCCAACGAAAGTGACACGACAGAGGAGACACTTGGAAAAAGAAGAAAAAGGATTCTGGAAGGACTCGCTCGCCTTATCTCGGACATGCCTCCGGAGAAAGGAAAGCGAAAGACCAAACTTCAAAAGAAAACCAGCGGGACGGCGAGCCCAACTTCGCTCGCCTGTCCCAGTGGCTGTGGATTTGCCCTCGCAGCGACGGACACCCATGAGGCCTGTCCAGTCTGCCTGGGTATATTTCATGCAAGACAAGCTCTGGATGCGCCCGATTCTTGCCCACACTGCAGCCAGATGCTGGATGCGGTGCTACGGCATCGGATGGACCTTGTGGCTAAGGCCATGGGAAGCTCAGTTGGTCCACAGGACCCAGACACTACGGAGACCCTCACTCCGACCCCGGAGCTCGAACACATGGCTCTACACGACAGCACGCGCGTCGAATGGGGCGACAGCCCTGACCCGCTTGCTTCCATGGCGGACCTAACGGTCGAGTTCGACACCAGAGGCATGATGAATGAAGACGAGATCTCCATCTCAGCCTCCGGCGAATTTTCGGCGGAGGAACCAGAACTTGAAATCGAGGATCCAGGAGAGGACCTCTCCAGGACCCCGATACCTGTGCTTCCCGAAACGGACTTCTCCATCCCTACCATGTTCGACCTGTGTCACAGAGCAGCAGACGCGCTCAACATTCCCTGGTCGGAGCTTCCGCTTCGCCAACAGGTCACGAGGCTGGCGGGGAACTATTTTCATTCAAAACAGTAGGCAACAACGAGGCAAAGGATACCCGTGTTCCCGGACTTCCTCACAGAACTAACCCGCACCTGGTCTCAACCACGAGCACCCATGCTCCTTCCTCTCTCACAATTCCTCGACGTGGAAGGCATGGATCAGGTAGGAATAGCCAACGCGCCTCAGATTGAGGAAACACTGGCGTCCCACCTAGCTCCCAAGTCATCAGGAACAAAACCGACTCTCCCCAGCAAAGCTTGCAGAGCCTCAGCGTCGCTTTTCGAGAAGTGCTACAGAGCTCAAGGACTCGCGACGCGCGCAATGAACGCATCCGCGATGATGCAGGCTTACCTCGCGGATAAACTCCAACAACTGCAGGTAACCTCGGATAAGCAAGCTGCTGCCGACTTACTGGATGAAGCCCGCAGAGCAACATATTTCGTTCTCCGTATGATGGGGACAGCTGCTGTGGCTCAGGGCAGAGGTATGTCGGAAGTGGTCATCGCGATCCGCCACCTGTGGATGACGCTGACGGATTTACCGGAGGGACAAAAGGTGCCTTTTCTCCACCACTCGATAGAAGCGGAGGGACTTTTTGGTCAGACTTTGGAGCGAATCCAGACCAAGCTGGACCAAAGGCGCAGGTAGGCTGAAGCTCTCAGGGTGGACATTCCTCGTCTGAGTTTCGCCCCCCCAGAGAGCCTGCTGGAGGCAGACCTACACAGCCGTGGCACCGCTCGACGACGCATGTGCCACTGCAGAAGCGGCCAGCATACGAGGAGGAACCTCAGCAGAGACCCCCGCCGAGCCAACCTCGCTCCGAGCACGCATGGAACAAAAACAGGTTTGTCCCACGCCAAGCGAGCAGGCATAGGGCCTCCTCGGCGAGCCGGGACACTCGTCAAAAACGTGCCTGATGAACCAGGCTCACGTTTACATTTTATACGACCTCCCGCCCACGCGGTAACGGGAATGTTCGCACCTTGTTCAGACCTTATTTGTAGCAAAGTACAAATGGCTGATAATTCTGTTGCATGCACAAACCATGTTCTCCTTGCTGTGAGTGACATTAAATCATGTACGTTGTTGCACATAAGCACGAATAAAACTCATAAAACAGCACATCCCTGTTTTATTGACGATCAAAAAAAAAGAAAATACACCAACACAAATAATGTCAACAGTACGGGCCTCCCTGGCTTGTCAGCCATCATAAAGGGGGGGAGCCACATCCCCCTCCCCCACGGCTCATTGGGTGTCAGTCTTTTCAATAAGCCCTAGCAGGGTGCTCAGGACCTGTCTCCAGTGGACAGACCCAGAGGCGTCTGCGAACAGACCCTCCACCTTTCGCGAAGATAGGTGGGAGAGGGCACGTGTTCCAGGCCCCGCTCCATGGTTAGCAAGGGACCGGCCAATACACTAACCAGACGAACATGTGACATGTTCGTACCACAGGAGAGCAGGTAGGTGTGATCTGTCAATTTACATGTATGTGTTACCTACCCAGACAGCATTTACATTTGGGCCGGATCCGTTTACAAGTCGCCAGATCCGCATAACAGTCAGATGCGGTTTACAACTCTGAGCCAACTCCTTACCGGGCTCGTTTACAAGTCGCCAGATCCGCATAACAGTCAGAGACGGCGTGGTGTTGTGTGCCAGTTCCACCCCGATTCTGAGATCATGAGCTGCACTGACACCTGCGCTGGGTGTGGTTCTGATCCGGTTTTTGCCTGCAGACCGAATGCGCCAGCCTCAGAGGTTTACAAAGACTGGCATCTGGCTCTGATCTGGTCCCAGACTGCAAGCCAACTGCGCCTTCCTTGGCTTTATTTTTTTTAAGCAACAGACGCAGCACTGAGAGAAGTGATCCCTTACCAAAAAGTAGTATATGCAAGTATACTTAAAGTACACTAATTTTAAACTAAAAAAATAAGAGTATACTTTCAGTATACTTTTTAGGTACTTATCAAAAGTATACTTGGCCAAGTTTATTTTACACAATACTTGACTTATACTAAAAATAAACTAAAAGTCTAAGTATACTTAATCTATACTTATGTTTAAACTTTTGGCCAAGATATTTTACACAAAGTATTTTCACACTGGTTTATTTTTAGTACTTCTGTTTTAAACGTTTTGTCAGTTTTTTGAAACAGCTCGAGCTGTTTTTTTATATTGTTGTATATTCAATTTTATTCTGCGTTACTCCAGGCGTGTTTGCTTTCTACCATTTTTCTGTTTGTGGTCTCATGCGTTATTGGGGGTAGAACGTGATCATGTACGTCCCAACCAATCAACGCCACTCTTGCTTGTCAGGTTGCATGTGAACTTTGTCCTAACCAATCAACGCCACTCTTGTTTATCGGGTGAAGTAGCATGTGATCATATCCAACCAATCAACGCCTCTTGCTTCGCGCGCTTCTTTCAAATGTAGCCATTTCCTTTCAACTGTTGGACAAGAAGCTGTTGTTGTGTTGGACTCAGCGCTCGTAAAACTTGCTTTTTATTAGACGTCGACTGGTCAGACTCTGGACGACGACTGGACATTCAGTTGGAAGTTGAAGGTCGGTTCGGTTTTGTTTATTTGCTAGCTTTTTTAGCTCTGTTCAGTTGAATGAACAAAACCTGCTGTTGCTAAAAGCTAAGCTAACAACGAGCTAAAACGGGTGTGTCGTGTATGCTGCTGAGGCAGATAATTTGAGGCAAGTAAAACACTGCAGGTTAGGTTATTCTAGCGTTTAAATAAGCCATATATGCTACGCTTTTTTTTTTTTTTGGCTTAGTTCCTGGATGGTTTTTCAAAGAGACAGGCCCCGCATCCTCACGCTGTTTGCGTCGCATGTCTGTTAACACACATGCGCTCACTAGCCAGCAGAACAATAACCGCAGCCAGGCTGAAATACTAATTTACTTTAAATACGTATTTCAGCAACATACTGTTTTTGTAGCTGCTTAAACAAGAGGCTGAAGGAAGATATATCTCATTCACGAGGTCTTGAGAGTCAATTACTTTCTGAGAGTTTCATTAAAGATTTACTGGAACATGAGATATTTTGCTAACAGACACACAGGCAGGCTAATATGAGTGCCAGACTTTGGTGGTGGTGGTGCTAAACTGTTCATAGTAACACAGCAGAGGTGTTTGTCCCTTGTTGATGCGAATCTTTAGGTTTGAATGCTCTTTATTTGTCTCTAAGTTGATGGAAGCATCAAAGTGATGCATGTAGAACAGAAACTAAAGATTTATCACATGTTCTCTTTGATTCTGCAGGTTGTCAGAGATCAGCTGTGCCTCTCTGCTCTCAGCTCTTCAATCCAACCCCATCTGACACAACTGGGTCAGACTCAGAACCTAGCCTTGAGAACTGCGGTAAAGTGAGCCACTCGTCATTGAGAGGTAATTTCTAAGTACCGGTAGTTTGAGTAAAGCAATTAAGACACTGATTTTTTGTTAACAGAGTTCACTTTGCTCTCAGCATTAAACGTGACGCTTGAACATGGTTTGGTTTCATGTTGCTCCACTTCATTCACCCAGAGTTTGAAGGAGCACACACCTTTTATTAATTAAAGCTGCACAGGTGCAGTAAATTAAAAGTCACATGATGCATCTGAGCATCCAATACAAAACAAGCCTATAAAGAAAAACAAATTCAAACAAAATGAGAGCAATACAAAAACATTCATAATGTCAACACCCCCACTTGCTCACATTTTGGGTAACTCCCTCAGGCTCTTAATGTTTCAAACCTAAATAAATTCTTCATACACCAAACAAACATTTCATACTTTTTCAACTTCATCTTGGTTGCTGGTTTGGTTAGTACGTCTGCAACCATATCATTTGTACTTTAAGAGTAAATGTACTTTTGTTTTAAAGGTCTCCCACCTACCTGCTCCAACATTTTCCTCTGGACCTGTTGTCAGGTATAATCTGTAAATTTTAACATTTAAATACTGTATACACACACATTTCAGTACTACATTGTCTTTTTTTTCCCTCGGCTAGTCTGGGAGAAAAATACCTAAAGCTTCTGGATCCAGTTGTACACAAAGAAGTACCTGTGAGGCCAACCCTGTAATGGGTAAGTGCTGGCTACTTTGGTTTTTGTTTTCCATTGTTTGGTATGTTCATTGTTATGGAAGATCAAAACTGACATAATTAGAAGTAAAAGCATGTATATGAATGGACTGATAAATTAATAAATACACTAAAAATGCACAAATTAAATTACAAAGGAGAAATTTACTTCATGTTATATAATTTAATTGACCTTTTTATTTTCCAGGTTAGTTCCAATAAATTATATATTTCTGCTTATAATTTACATTTTACTGTATTTTTAAAATATATATTTTTGTTTTTCTTGTAGATGCATTTGTGCCTTTTAATGTTTATATTCAATTATTGTTTATATTTTTTTTCCCACAAGTTTTTCTTTTTTAAATGGGTCTTACATTTCTATGTCTCCTGTTTTGACTTTACCTTATGCATTTCTGCTTCATGCACAGTAGATCTACACATGGATCCTGCTCCTTCCTGTTTTTTTGACCAATAGAAGTGGAGCTGACCCAAGAAGCTCTGCCCACCTTATTTACATCATGAGACAGAAATACATAAGATGAAGTAAAAACGGGTGACAGAGAAGTGTAAAAACACATGGAAATAAAAAGACTTTTGGGGGAATAAATATAAAATAAATAAATATTTACAATATAAATATTGGGAGGCACAAATGCAGATACAAGTAAAAAGGAACACAAAAATATGTTTTTAAAAACAGTATGTAAAGTTTATTGGAACAAAGCATAAAAATAAATATGAAGGTAAATTAAATTATAAAACATGAGGTAAAGTTCTCCTTTTTTTAATTTAATTGATGCATTTCAAGTGTATTTATTGGTCATTTTATATACAGTATTTTGGCTTTTACTTCTAATTATGTCAGTTGGGGTTCTTCATTAATTGTTACCTGCATGATTTGAATTTATTTTACAATCTCTGATGTCCATATCCTCTGACCTAGGCCTCACTGAATTCTCTAATACTTGACTAAATGTGTTGAGAGCCTCCAGCTGACTACATGCACACGTAAGTTAGGAAAGAAGACATAATAATGGAACTATCAGAGGAAGACTGGAAAAGAGCATGTACTCTTGCTCACACTAGCTCTATTAATACAGCTTTAAAAATGATTCATTACAAGTGGTTAATGCGGGTTTACATAACTCCTGTAGACCTTAATAAATACAATGGGGAGATACCTGATGTTTGTTCAAAATGTGTTGAGGAAAAGGGAACTTTGGTACATTGTATGTGGTACTGCAGGGAAATTATGTTATTTTGGACTGAAGTAAAAAATATAATTGAGAAAATCATTTCTAAACAAATAATTTTGGACCCAAAACTGTTTTTGTTCGGTCTATATCCTGAAAGACATAATTATACTAATAATGAACAAAAGTTTATTGATTTAAGTTTGATTAATGCAAAAAGATGTATATCGCTATGTTGGAAAAACTTAAATAGACCTACTGCGAATCAATGGTTACAGCAAATGTTATCGGCTCTTCCTTTGGAAAGGATAACGTATTTGTTAAAGGGCAAGCAAGGACTGTTTGAGTGTGTTTGGAACCCTTTTATTTTGTATGTAAAAAGTCTGGACACTTTAAATGAAAATGCAAACAATTGAAGAACGTGCTGACCGCAGTTCCAAAGACAATAATAAGAGAAGACATGTATAGTTGGACTCATTATAAAAGAAATGAACAATGAAAAAAGAATTTTGAGACATTTTGTTGTTGATTGTATTTTTGATTTTTATTCCTTTTTATTTTTTATTTTTTTTTATTGTGTGGGTGGGGGTATTTTACTTAAGTTTGTTTATTGTATGAATGTTGGTTTAATTGTGTAAAAACTCAAATAAATATATTTTGGAAAAAAAAAAAAAGAAAGCACTGGTTAATTATTATTTTAAAGTGAATGAAACTCAACATAAGTTTAAACACGAGAGTGTATTAAGAATTATTTTTTAAGCTACTACGTTTAACGAACCTAGAGCCCTTACCTACTTAAAAAAGGTATAGTTGGGCTACATAAAGACCAGATTAATGCCAAACATTCAGCATAAAAATATTAATCCACCATCACAGGACTAAATGTTCACAAACATCCATTTCACATAAAGCTGAAAGGACGTTGGAATGAACAAAAATGTGTTGCCCTGACCTCTTTCAATGAATTCAAACTCCTTCTCGTCTCCAGTCATTCTGGGGATGCGAGTGCACGGTTCCTTCACACTCGTGCACACGGCATACACCTGAAAGCAACAATACAGAGAGCCTCCACATCAAAGAGTAACACCTTCTTTTTTCCCTCCTGTTGCAGTAAGAAAACGTCAAGGCCAGGAGCCTTTCATCTGAATCGTTTCAAAAGAAGCTCGTCTTTGAGCCTTTATTCTGCAGAGTGTTACATAAGAGGAGCCAGGAGAAGGAGTCAGGTGTTGAGTTTGTATAATTTGCTGCTGAGAGGAGCTTTACCTTGGATTCAACATGGTAGGAGACGTAGTGCACGGTGCACCTCAGTGGAATTTTCCTCACAGGCCATGGGGCATCATAAGACAGGTAGGTGGGTAGAACGCTAATCCTTAGCTCACCCTGTGGGAGAACACAAACACACTGAGCAAGAGGCTTCAAGCTACCGTAATTGAAATAAATAAATAGAGTGCATATCGCCAAATAAGAGCACAGCACTCCAACATCTGATAACTGATCTTAGGAGCTCGTTGGAACATCTCTGGTTGTCCATCCTGGTTTGATTAAAAGATGAAGCTACTGTTAGTTTGAAATGTCTCAAAAACTTCAAGAGATTGGAAAAATGTTTTTTATTAAGTGTGCCGATGCCAAAGCATTGAAGCACCATTAATAAGAGTCCCTTTTCATCAAGATTTACATCTCCTCTCACAAGTTTGGATAAACCTTACAGAACACATAACAATGTGCTGTTTGACTGGGAATACTATATCAAGACTTGGTGCTCAAAAACGTGACAGTTGGAACTTCTCACCAACATCACGATATTGGCTAAATGAAAGTGAAAGCCCAGCTTTATTCAGAAGCATCATTCAGTGTTTAAATGGTAACAAAGGTTGGACTGGTTTTTAGGTTTAAATGACTGAACTGGTTTTCTGCTACCTGATTTTCAAATGTTGAACTTGGATTCATCTAAAACCTTTTTGTCCCCACACTTCTTAAACAGTTCATTCATCAAAGCGTTGGCGTTTTTGTCTTTTCACCTGGTGTGTTGCTCGCTGCTACAGCACTTGAGTTTTTCTAAATCTTCTCTTTGGATGTGTCGTGTGCACAACCAAACTTCCACTGTCTGAGTCTTGATGTTTTTATTCAAAACTGGAGCTGAAGGATGTTTTTAAGTTGTCATACCACCTACAAAAACAGTGCAGATGTGAAGATCCACATAGCACATGTGGTGCATGTTGCATGTGGTACTGTCACATGTGGTACATGGCACATTGGGTCACTTCTGCGTCCTACAGCTCAGAATCTTATTTTACGACATGCCTGTTTAAGGTTTAATTTCTGGTCTGCAGTTCTCTCTGCTGGTCATATTAAGACAGCTGATAGAGACACAGGTATATGTGTGTGGTTACAATGGTGACCAAAATGAGTTTCATGGTTCATTTCTCGGTTCATACATGAAAACATGAGCATTTTGTAAGGATACATGATCACTAAAGCTCTTTATGGTTAATTTCATTACAGTCGTGCACGTCAGGCCTCCCCTGCTAACAAGCTCTGGATCTCACTGGGTTTACCCTGGCTAAATCAAGGTCAATAAAATAAATAGTCTGATTTGAGTCATTTCAGTCCAACTTAAAAGCCAACTTAATTCAGTTTACTTTTTTTAACCAATTCACAAAGCAGACCCAACAAAAGAAACCCAAGGATCATACTGATTCTTCTACTTGATCCATCTCCATACCAGTTCACTACTGCTTGTTAAAAGACAAGTGAACAAATGCAAAGCTGTGTGTCGACGTTGTTTCACAAAGATTGGATCTGCAGCAGGCAACACGTCTAGCTTGTTAACGTGCTTGAAACGACATCCTCCGAATGTGAACGTAGTTTGTTGCAAAGACCGATAACAGCAGCATTTAAACAACCTTCATCGGGTAATTCAGATCAGTACAAAGCAATAACACACAAGCTGTAGGAGTTTTAAAACTCTGGATCTATGTCCGTATTGTTGTTGATGCGCCGGTTTTAAGCACAAAAGCTCTTGAGCCCAGTTGCCTACGACATCCATCACGTCAACACTTCAACCAAAAAGTTGTAGCAGCACTTTATGAAAAAATTTAAACTGATCGTCAACAAGCCCTGGACAAGATTAAGCCCTGCCACATGATGATGATGATGATGAGCGAGAGAGAATATTCAACGACCTCATATCAGATATGATGACCATACAAGAAGGGGTATTAACATTGTATTATTGTGATCTAATTAACTTTTTTAATTTAAACTTATATTAACTTTTTTTTTTATCTCTGCGTTGTTTGCAGTCTGAGGATCATAGCAGCTGAGTCTTCTTCATCCACCAGATCACCGCCAGCTAAGAAGTCTGTAATGACTGAACTTGTTTACTTGGCATATTTTCAAAATACTGTAAACATTTTGTAAGTCTTTTTTTTTGGCCTATTTGGCCGAAAATTAACCGAACCATGCCCTCCTTGAAACTAGGGCTGGGCCATACCATATCGTTCACGATAATACCAGTTAAAAAAGCTTGCCCGGGCAAATAAATTATATCATGATGTGCTAATTTCATGACGTAATACTTCAGGGCGCCCCGCCCCCTTAACAAACCGAGCACGCCGAACGACCAAACCGAACTGTGCACCCCCCTCCACCTGTTGTTACTGGTGTAACGCTGATTAGTTGCGCGCAATACTAGCTAGCTAAAAAGCTAAAAACAATCAACGTGCGTCTCAGCTTCTCTCCATCCAGCTCTAAACTGCAGGTACAGACAGCTCAACTGTCTCTTGAGTTCCACAGTCGGTCCATGGACCAAGAGGCAGGTGATCAGAGACAGATCAGTCAGAAAAATGGATCATTCCTGCATGAACAGAGGAAACACCAACAAGCTTCAGGGTCAACTGATCACCTTGTTACAAGTTCTGGAAGTTATACTTCATTTAAAGGCAACGTATATTTTGTTGTACCCGGTACGTTACATTTATGCTCAACAGATCTTAAGCTTCATTTTATTTAGTTGTTTTAGGAAACTACACCTGCATTTTGGTTTTTGTGGTGGATTTTGTTGATCTATATTTTGTGCAGACTTTTTTAATCTAAATAACAGAAGGATCTTTTTTATTTTTATACTTGGAGACTGAATACTTTACTAAATAAAGTAATTACAGTAAAATTACCCCTTATTGTTTTTTTATTTTTATACTTGGAGACTGAACACTTTACTAAATAAAGTAATTTCAGTAAAATTACACGTTGTTTAAAAAAAAATATATATAATACTGCAAAGCAACATGTTAATTTAGTCAAATAAATAACTTTGATTTCTGTTTTTTTTTTTTTGTTATATCACAAAATTTATCGTTTCGTCAGAATGCTCTGTAATATATATATATTATATTATATATATTATATTTGATCCATATCGCCCACCCCTACATGAAACTGAACCGAACAGAGATATGATTTTAGCGTACCGTTACACCCCTAGTTATTACCATTGTGCTGCTAACAGAACCACTCTGATAATAGGACATGGTGATATCACATGTGCTGCAGTATGGCAGCACTGGCGGGAGCTCTGCTTCGACTCAATCTTTTTTGTTCCTGTTGTTTTTGTTTTAAAAATATTTGTGCGTACACTGCACACCCATGGCTACAGGTATGACCGTGACACACTTTTGAGTTTTCTGTGTCACCGACCAGGCGACCAGTCATCGTGCCATCAGGGTTCAGTTCCCAAAACCCCTCTTGCCTTGAGCTCAGGCTCCAGCATGTTATGGCAGCCGTCTCCATGATTCTCCACCTGCCTGCACAGACCGAACTCTACGAACCCGTTCGGTTCCGCGGGGAAACCTTGGATGTTCTGACTGTCGTGCCCGTTTCTGGAGGGCTGTCTGGGAGGGCAGCTGCTGCAGTCATTATTATCAAGCTGATGATGGGACCAGCTAACAAGACCTGCTAACGCTGCTAACAAGACCACACTGCTAACACTAAGCTATCACACTGCTAACAGAACCACGCTGCTAACAGAACCACGCTGCTAACAGAACCACGCTGCTAACAGAACCACACTGCTAACAGAACCATGCTGCTAACAGAACCATGCTGCTAACAGAACCATGCTGCTAACAGAACCACGCTGCTAACAGAACCATGCTGCTAACAGAACCATGCTGCTAACAGAACCATGCTGCTAACAGAACCATGCTGCTAACAGAACCATGCTGCTAACAGAACCATGCTGCTAACAGAACCATGCTGCTAACAGAACCATGCTGCTAACAGAACCATGCTGCTAACAGAACCATGCTGCTAACAGAACCATGCTGCTAACAGAACCATGCTGCTAACAGAACCATGCTGCTAACAGAACCATGCTGCTAACAGAACCATGCTGCTAACAGAACCATGCTGCTAACAGAACCATGCTGCTAACAGAACCATGCTGCTAACAGAACCATGCTGCTAACAGAACCATGCTGCTAACAGAACCATGCTGCTAACAGAACCATGCTGCTAACAGAACCATGCTGCTAACAGAACCATGCTGCTAACAGAACCATGCTGCTAACAGAACCATGCTGCTAACAGAACCATGCTGCTAACAGAACCATGCTGCTAACAGAACCATGCTGCTAACAGAACCATGCTGCTAACAGAACCATGCTGCTAACAGAACCATGCTGCTAACAGAACCATGCTGCTAACAGAACCATGCTGCTAACAGAACCATGCTGCTAACAGAACCATGCTGCTAACAGAACCATGCTGCTAACAGAACCATGCTGCTAACAGAACCATGCTGCTAACAGAACCATCAGGATGAGCAGAAACCTGTGGAGAAGACACCAAATGAGTCATTAAGATTCATTTAATATTAACACCAAGTTAGAACACTACACAGTAACACTGTGTAAAGAGCTACGGTAAAGCTAAACAAGCCGTTTGGCAATATTATTTTAAGCAAGATCCTGCTGATTGCCAACAATATTACTCTACAGTCATCTACACACAGTCCTCAGAATGCAGTCCCCTGACAGGAACAAGCATTGCGGGGACTGTGTCTACTCTCCCAAAAACCCATGTCCACTAAAATACCTGTCAGACAAATTAGAAAGATTTCAAAGTCAGAAAGCTGTTCACCTGTGGTTCAAGAGATGAGGGTAGTGATCCCATCAGTTCTTCTCCTACAGTTTGGTCAAGATGAGCAGAAACCTGTGGAGAAGACACCAAATGAGTTATTAAGAATTATTTAATATTAACTTCAAGTTAGAACACTATACAGTAACACTGTGTAAAAAGCTA
>JBBPBX010071285.1:7564-18362 GCA_038048925.1 Garcialebias charrua | reverse complement strand
GAGGTACCTGCTGTCACGCAGTTAGTGTCACCCCTTGGAGGCGTTTCTATTGGCAGTGGTTTCCTCACACTGGCCCACATTGTCTGTTGACCATAGTCTATAATCGCATCAAAGCGATTAATAAAATCTTGGCCAACCAAGAATGGGAACGAGTCAACCGTAGACACATATACCGGATGGTCTAGTGTCACTTCGCCAATCTGCATGTGAATCATGGCTATAGCAATTAGGGTTGATCTCGTCTCTGAGAGACCCTGCATTTCTATAGCACATTTTGTGAGGGGTATTTCTCTGTCAGTACTGTTAGTGGCGGTTCTCAGCTCATTGAACAGTCTGGCGGACATAATAGATATGTCGGCACCGCCGTCCAGGAGAGCATCATGTGTGAGGACCCCTTCAAGTGTAATTGACAGGTAAGCCTTCTTAGCGGACCCCTTTCTGATAAAGTTACACAGGAACCTCTTGGGTTTAGGCCAACGTCTCTTTTGACGTTCACCTTTTACTGTGCCATTTCGGATCATCTGACCCAACAGCTCAGAAGCAGCTGCTGTTGAGTCCGAATGCCTGGTCTGCGACAGGCCACAGTCGCTGACGTTTGAGTTTTTCCCATTTTCTGATGAGGGGCTCTCGTAATCTGTAACGACGATGTCAGGGTGGCTGTTGGCGTCTGTGACAATGTTGTTATCTGTCTGCTCGGAGTGTTTGTCGACGACAGTGCTGCACATTGCCCCAGGCTGGTTATCCTTGTTTGTTTTTTTGAAATTTTCTACCATCAGACGTAGTATCTCTGAATCTTCTGCATTCATAGGTTTAGGGCCCTTTTTCTGAGACTTTTGAGATTGTTTTCTGATCTCAGATTGATCCGTCTGTGGAGCAGGAGGAGTAGGTCCACGGCTCGAGGGTCCCTTCCGGGACCACCCTGGTTTCGGGGGTCCCCTCTGGGACCACCCTTGGTTCGGGGGTACCTGTTGGGACCACCCTTGGTTATATGGGTTACCTCTGTACCCATAATCTTTATTCTTTGGACGTGCATCCCCCTTTTGATCCTTGTGTTCACCCTCTGTGTTCGGCTTGAACCACTTTGGGTTCTTTTTCCAGCGGGCACCTTCATTTTGTGGTTTGTCAGGCTGAAAGATCTGTTTCTTCTCGCCTTTTATAGGATAGGGAGCTGATGCTCGCGTCCCTTCCAGCTCCAGCGATTGGGATTCGGCCTTTGCACTTGTGAACACCTCTACGGGTGCTCTGCATTCCGCGTGGGCCTCAAAAACATTTATGGCACACTCTTTCATTTCCTTGATGGTTTTCACTCTAAAGTTAGCCATCACTTGTACTGACAGTTTTATATCAGGGTGGAGATTTTTACCGAAAAGGTATTTAAAACCTACCTCGTCCTCCATGCCCGGATCATTGCGATTACCAAAGAAAGCCTGGAACATTCTCTGGTAATACGCCTGTGGATGTTCATTTTTTCCTTGCACGACCTTCTCGGCATCTGGATAGCCACCAGGTCCCATGTTGGGAGTGAACTCTTGTATAAGAGTATCACGCAAAAGATTGTAATCTTTTTTTATGGCGTCTGGTTGGCGAACAATGAAGGCATACACGTTCCAGTCTGCGGTGAGTCTGATCAGCGCAATTTTGTCATCAGCAGTAGCATTTGGAAAATTACTCAGTTGGAAGTCAAGGGAATCTAGGTAGGCCTTAGTGTGGATGGAACCCAACGGGCCTGGATCAAAGTGTTGAATGTATCTTGAAAGCTTTTGGATTTCAGGTATTGGAATAGAAAGTTGAGGACCATTGTTATTCTCATTGTTATTCCCATTTACCTGTGATCCCGGTGCAGGTGTTGTTGTTGAGTGTGCATATCCCTGTTCCGACTGACGGGTCTTAACAGGTACGATGAGCTGTTCTGCATCACCGGGTGGAGGTGGTGGGGGTGAGGGTGGGAAGCCTCGAGACTGCTTTGCCACAACATCCACCCACCTTTCCCTTTCTTTAAAAAGGTTTTCTTTAGTTAAGGTCAGTTCCGCCTTACTTACATTCAATTCTCTGCGTAAACATTCAATTTCAGTTTGCAACGTTGTACACTGTTCACTGAGTTTTTTGTGTTCCTCGAATTGAGTGCTCCCTTTTATTTGTTCTTGTAATTTATCATACTCAACTTTCAACCTCGTGCACAGGTTGTGAGCTTCTTCTCTTTGTCCCATGCTGTCTTTTAGTGTTTTAGACAGCGTCTGTACCTGTTGTTGTAATTTTTCATTCTCACTTTCAGACTCCACATACTTCTGTTCTCTGGAACGAATGCTTTCTTCATATGTTTTTGCTTGCGACTGTATATCAGTTTTTAAACATTCAATCTCTGTATTTGTCGTTTCTTTGTACGATACAAATTTTAAAGTGGTATCTTTGTGTTTATCTTTTTCATCATCCAGTTCCACATCAAGGTCCCCGCTCCTTTCCATTTCATGGTCCAGTCTGGCCTTCAGCAGAAGGGCCAATTTGGCTAGACGTTCAGCGTTTAGCTTTTTACCATCTTTTTTATTTATACCTGTTGCTAGACTTTCTAACTCTGTGTCCAGAGTCAAGATGTCCATTGCTGCTACCTCATCACCATACTTTACGAGGGGTTTTGTAAGCAGTTTTAAGGCATTATCAATACAATTTGTGTCTTCTGAATCAGAGTCTGACTCCTCCTGCTCTGGGATGTTCTCCTCGTCCTGTGCTGGAGTTTGCTCACCTTCAGCATCCTTCAAGGATGAGGATGGTACGACGTCATCTGCTTGTTTATCCATATTTGTTTTGAGTCTGTAAAAATCAACAAACTGGTACATGTGGAGTGTTATCCTAAATTTTTATTTTTATTTAGATTAACATTCGTGTTTTAATTGTACACCGAAAAAGTTAAAACGTTAAAAATGTAATTTTTAACTAAAGTGTACTGAAGTGTGCACCAAATCTGTTGAAAATGCAGAGATGTGAGAGCTTAATGTGGAATTTTTTTGTTCTTTGATTTAATGTGAAAATCAAATAGAAGATGCTTTATTGAATGTTATTTTAAAACCTTTCTGTATTTAAAATGAGCAAAAATTGTTTGTCTCTACCTCTGTTATTCTAAAATTTTTATTTAAAATAAACAGGAGTTTTGTTTGTGTACAGAACAATTTTACAGGTGGTGTTCACCATAAAAATGCTGACTTTTTTATGATGTTTTTAAACTTTCAGTGAAATCTCCGTTTGTTCTGTGAGAGTGAACTGCTTGTCACCCAAAGTGCACCTGGAAATGACGACACAAATAGGCGGGTCGACGCAGCGCGTCACCAGCTCTGCTGAGCGAGGCGGAGCTCGCTACACAGATACGTGACGTCAACCAATCAATCACAGCGCTTGTAGTTCATTCCCAAGCATTCTTACCTTCGACCAGTGCAGTGCCGGAAATGACGACAAAGTGGGTTGTTCGCAACAGCGTGCGTTCCCAAATCAGCGAATCAGCGTTCGCTACGAGAGTGATTGACAGTTCACAGCTCTCGTTCATCCAATCACAGCTCATAAACAAAACGTGTTGGACACGTAGCTCTTTAACGTTACCTTAGCACAACAGAACACAACGTTACAGACTCTTAAACAACTCCAACGCTTCAAATTAACTTCCCAAAATTCTGAAACGTGGCAATCACATTTAAAACAGGCACAGCTTAGCTACGCTCAGTAACCCAGCACTGCTGCTGTAGAACAAACACGGACTCGCTCGGAGCCACTTCAAGGTCGGTTCCGGTCCACTTTTTAATGGAGCAGGAATCGGGTCTGAACAGAACCACTATCCGACAACGTTCTAACAGTAATATGCTTCTTTGACCTGCTCTAACATGTAAAATACCAGCACAGCAATCTTGTAGATGTTAAATTAGCTTTTCAGGCAATTTGACTCGGCGGTCATTTTGCAGTGAGATTGCCTCAGCTTGTGCACAACGTAATCTGGACCGGGTCCTTATCAGAACCACCAGACACTTCCAACACAGCGTGACAGATCCCCACCAAACTACTTATAGCGTTTCAAAAGTTGAACAAATAACAATTTCAGCTTCAAATGTCATTAACTGCAGTCCTGCAATCGTTCTGAACACTTTTCCAGCCAAAATAATTAATCTGTTAGAGTCTAAAACTTGGATCCTAATATGCAAACATGACGTTACAGTTCATGAGAGATCACAGATTTATGAATAATCTTTCAGAAAACTCGTACGGCCACCAGATGAAGTAAACATGAGGGAGACCATATATTGTGTCTTTAAACACATATAGTGCCACCCAGATGTAACTAAAGGATTTTAACAGGGGTCAGTATTAAGCTGACCTCTTTATCCTTAATTAATTTACTTATTCAGATTGAATAGTAATTTCACGGATTCTTTTCTTTTTCAGTTTACCCAATATTTCTGTGATCTTTATGATGGATAAATAAATAAAGCCATAGAGTGACAATGGACACGTTAACTTAGTTGGTATGCCAAAGACACTACCATTTATTTAAAATAAATCGCTAAATTAACACCATTACACTTGATTGACATGATTTCACTTTCTTTCAATTTAATACGTCAGCACACTTAAATCTAACACAACAGACTTCAATACTGGATGTTAAACATATTTAGTCTGAGGGCTCTTTAGCTTAAAATAGTTTCCAGCTTAGAATTGAGGGAAAAGGATAGGAGGAAGATGGAGAGATGGTTTAAAGGAAATTGTCTTGAGCATGTTACCAAAGTGACACTTCTCATCAGATTTCTGCTAAAATCCAGGTACGTTTGTAAACAGCTCTTTACCTTTCGACGACGAGTCTGATAAAGAGATGGCACCAGCCTGTAAGATGCACAGTCCTTCAGGCCCAGTTCGTCCGAACTGGTCATTCGTTTACGTTTTCAACGTCTCCTGGGTTCCGCTTGGTCATCAGAAAATATGTCAGCTCCTGGCCTCTGACTTCAAGATAAGCTTATTCCAGGAAGGAATAAACAAAGTTTTGAGCTTACGCTCGTTCGAAGTGGACTCATAACAGCATGTTATTTAGTCCTTAGCTGAATGACTGTCCTTGGCGGGTGACAGGCATTCATTCAGCTCTTTGGGACGTCTTCATGTCTTGAAGTTCCCAGAAACTCTCAATCGTTTCAGCAAAACTTAGAACTTAAAAAGATCTTGAGATGAGAGATGAGACTTGTGTCTTTTTCATTGGTCCACGGACCAGTCGAGCAGTTCACTTGTGTTATCACGACCCAAGGTTACAGCCAGCAGCAGAGGGAAATTGTTTAGGAAAAGACAGAGAAACTGGAGCCCTTCTCCTGAAAAACAACGGATTAACTGTCTTCTTATTTCTAAACAAAACAGTCGGGTCTCTCTGACCCGAGACTTCAACTTTAACACAGCAGTGAACACCGTTTAACTCCTACAGAATAACACAGCTTAAAAGCACACATCATGAAAATGACAAAAGTTATTCTTTTGATCACATCAGCCTAAAATCAAAGATAGAAATAGTCTCTTTTGGTGACTATGTTCTCAGATTACAACTAATGGAAATGATTTGTAGTAAAATGTCTTGCTTTACTGAGAGGTCAGTAAAGGTCATCTCTGGAACAGTTCAAAAGTACAAAGGTGTATCAAAGTGGACACGGTCATGCCCACTACACCACAATACTCAGAAAAGCTGCAACAAGTAGTGAAGATGTGAATTCACAGCCACTCTACCTAACAAAGTGGCAGCGTGTACGAGCTAAAGGTGTTTGGGTGGGTTTGGACTCACACTCACATCCATTAACAGAGAGGGAAGAGTCTGTACCAGACCAGAAAATAGGTATAAAAGAGGATAATAAAATTATTCAAGTAGATACATATATTTTTTTTTTTTTTGGGGGGGGGGGGGCATTTCCATTAACAAATAATGTTGATGACCTACAGATTAATCAAACATGTAATTTCTGTGCACAGTCAGTCATCAAATCAATTCTGACTTTTGTTTCTCTTATTCATGACCACGGTTCTGTGTAACCATGGTAACCTATATTTTGCATCTAGTGTAAAATGTGTTATTGTAACGGAAAAATTAAAAAAAAGATCTGTTGTGAACCTATGCTTTAATACAAACCATGTAAGTGGTTTTATTCTTATTTGTCCTTTGTTATTGCTGATAAAGCTGTAGAACTGAAATGTGTCTTTTTTAATGGGTTATACAATAGGTATCATTAATTCCTCATAAACATGTCTTTGATTCATGATACATCTCATGATATGACGCTTGTTCCACAACATGAAGTGCTTGGTTTATCTTTTGCACAGTGAAGTTTTTTTGTTTTTGTTTTGACTTTTGATAATTTTGGAAAAGGAAAAAAAACACTGTAATTGTGTATTAGATGTTCAAAGTTTATAACATATTTGCTGGTTTTAGGTGTTTTTTTTATCATAAGGAAATTGGTGTCAGTGAAATTGTCGGACTGAAATCAGAGGTTCTTCAGATTCTTCAAGTCTTTGATGTCTCTCCTGTGTGATGAACAACCAATCTGTCAGAGCAAGACTTTGCTTGCCGAGTGAAAGTGACAGTGGAGCAGAGATGCATCACTTCCTGTACACTGCAACACAACACAATGCACTGTGGCGTGTGGAAATGGGATGACAAAGCCTCACGCTGTGGCTGCCGCTTAATGATAATGCAGAGGAGATCTTCAGTCGCTCACTGGATGGGAGAGGACAAACAGATGTCAAATTAAAAATGACATCTGCAACACATTGCTGCAACAAGTTTTGATGTTTGTTTTTTTGTACAAATTGATAAAATAAAATAAAAACTGGAAGATCTGTGCAACTATCCATCGCCCAGTCACTCGACTAGGGCGCAAATTTATCTTACAACAGTTTCACCTGAGCTTGTGTGGACCACCACGGTTGTTGAGTTTTTTTTTTTTTTTTTTGACAATCCTTTTCAAAACTGCTTGTAACAGTAACACGGTTCATATATGAACATTTTTCAACAGCAGAATTTACTCATTCATTCCTCCTTTTGAGATCATTAGTCACTGAATGCAATGACTTACAACAGTTTATGATAAATGAACGTGTGCATAGTTACAGTGAAAATGCTAGAAGTGAGAGAGGGCCCTCTAGGCTTTTGACAACTACCGGTAGGCATATTTGTCGTTCCTGTACTGCCCCCGCCCCACCACATACACACACACACACACACACACACACACACTAAACGTTGACCATTAAAGTGCATTTATCAAGGAAAACATTAAACTGAGACACACCTTTGCTATAATGTCAAGCAAACAAATAATTGTTTTTAAGTGTTAATCTTGTTAAATTTCGAAGAACTGCAACAGTGAGTCCTCCCATGCGCACTCACTTCACTCCGCTGGTGTAGAAGGAGGAACGCCGCAAGCTCTCCAGCATTTCTCCGCCACCTGTGCCGTGCCAAAAATCAGCCAATATTTCACTGGGGTCAACGGTGACTCATAATAAACGCTGCTTCATGATGCTTTTTTGATATATGCATCTTATACTTCGGAGCAACTTGTACGCCGGGAAATACGGTATGTGGGTGGTGGGGACAGGGGGTGTATTATTTTGGCTGCTTCCTAGGGGTCACCTCTGCAAACTAACTTGAACGAAGACATGGCAATTGTTTTCCCACCGTATGCCTCTCCTGACGCAACCACAGACCACCAAGCTACCACAGCCCTCTGAGTGGAGCAGAGGGCGCCCAGGGGGGCAGATGGTGGGGGTTGTAGATTAAACAGACAAAAAAATATAATTGGATTAATCAAAACAAGTTTTACTTACTTACTTGATTTTTAAGTGTTTAAATGGACTTGCACCTACAAGTGATTGCATACAGAGACTGCACGACAATAGCAGATCTACCAGAGCGGCTTTGCATGGCAATTGTAAGGTTGTTAGAAGAACCACTTTTGCACAAGGTTCTCTGTCGGTGAGAGGATCTACAGTTTGGAACTCTCTTCCTGCTACTACAAAATCCACAACCAGTTTCAATATGTTTAAAAAGCAAACAAAACTATGGTTGTGTCAAAAACAGAACTGTACTCATTTTTGACTTATTACATTTCTCTGTTTTGTATCCCGTATGTTGCGCTATTCTTAAGGACTACCATTTCAATTTTTAGATTTTTATTTATTTATTATTTTTTATTTATTTATTCATGTATTTTTATTTTATTTTATTAAAAGCCCATCTAGGGACAAGTGCTGCAAATTAGCTTGTTGCTGTTGCACTATGATGCAAACATGGGACTGCTGTTTTACTCAGTTTGTCTATGTCGATGTGTGTCTGTCCCTATCAAATAAATAAATTACATTACATTACTTATCTTTTGTCCATGAAAACGTGAAGTGCGGAGGAGTCCTTCATGTCTTCATGGACCACTTGTCTTTTGTCCATGAAGACGTGAAGTGCGGAGGAGTCCTTCATGTCTTCATGGACCACTTGTCTTTTGTCCATGAAGACGTGAAGTGCGAGGAGTCCTTCATGTCTTCATGGACCACTTGTCTTGTCCATGAAGACGTGAAGTGCGGAGGAGTCCTTCATGTCTTCATGGACCACTTGTCTTTTGTCCATGAAGACATGAATTGCGGAGGAGTTCTTCATGTCTTCATGGACCACTTGTCTTTTGTCCATGAAGACATGAAGTGAGGAGTCCTTCATGTCTTCATGGACCACTTGTCTTTTGTCCATGAAGACGTGAAGTGCGGAGGAGTCCTTCATGTCTTCATGGACCACTTGTCTTTTGTCCATGAAGACGTGAAGTGCTGAGGAGTCCTTCATGTCCTCATGGACCACTTGTCTTTTGTCCATGAAGACGTGAAGTGCGGAGGAGTCCTTCATGTCTTCATGGACCACTTGTCTTTTGTCCATGAAGACATGAAGTGCGGAGGAGTCCTTCATGTCTTCATGGACCACTTGTCTTTTGTCCATGAAGACATGAAGTGCGGAGGAGTACTT
Organism: Garcialebias charrua; assembly: GCA_038048925.1. Classification (NCBI taxonomy): domain Eukaryota; kingdom Metazoa; phylum Chordata; class Actinopteri; order Cyprinodontiformes; family Rivulidae; genus Garcialebias; species Garcialebias charrua. The sequence goes on along the minus strand of JBBPBX010071285.1, from coordinate 9,358 downwards.
CATGTCTTCATGGACCACTTGTCTTTTGTCCATGAAGACGTGAAGTGCGGAGGAGTTCTTCATGTCTTCATGGACCACTTGTCTTTTGTCCATGAAGACATGAAGTGCGGAAGAGTACTTCATGTCTTCATGGACCACTTGTCTTTTGTCCATGAAGACGTGAAGTGCGGAGGAGTTCTTCATGTCTTCATGGACCACTTGTCTTTTGTCCATGAAGACATGAAGTGCGGAGGAGTTCTTCATGTCTTCATGGACCACTTGTCTTTTGTCCATGAAGACATGAAGTGCGGAGGAGTACTTCATGTCTTCATGGACCACTTGTCTTTTGCCCATGAAGACGTGAAGTGCGGAGGAGTTCTTCATGTCTTCATGGACCACTTGTCTTTTGTCCATGAAGACGTGAAGCGAGGAGTCCTTCATGTCTTCATGGACCACTTGTCCATGAAGACGTGAAGTGCGGAGGAGTCCTTCATGTCTTCATGGACCACTTGTCTTTTGTCCATGAAGACATGAAGTGCGGAGGAGTTCTTCATGTCTTCATGGACCATTTGTCTTTTGTCCATGAAGACGTGAAGTGCGGAGGAGTCCTTCATGTCTTCATGGACCACTTGTCCATGAAGACGTGAAGTGCGGAGGAGTCCTTAATGTCTTCATGGACCACTTGTCTTTTGTCCATGAAGACATGAAGTGCGGAGGAGTTCTTCATGTCTTCATGGACCATTTGTCCATGAAGACAAGCCACCGCAGCAACATGTGGGACAGGTTGTGTTCTTTTATTTCAGAGTATGAGGAAGTTTGAAGAGAGCAAACGAGAGGGGAGGAGAGAGGGAGGAATAGAAAGAGGGAGGGAGAGGAGGACGAGAAAGACAAGAAGAGAGGCACAGTGAGAGGACAGATGGAGAAGCAGCAGCAGCAGTGAGGAGGTGCAGGAGGAGCAACAAAGCGTGTGCCATGTGCTCAGGTGGGTCCATCTTCCTGCTCTCTCTCTGTGTCCACATGAACTCTGTCTGAGAGCAGATGTGGAGCTCCAGATGTTCTTCATCAGCTTCTTTATTCAACTTGTTGCAGGATGTGTGTGCAGGGCGACAGGCAGAGGAGCAGTTTGTGTCAGATGTAACATCCAGTCTGCATGTGTGTGTGTGTGTGTGTGTGCGTGTGTGTGCGCACGCGCGTGAAGTATTGTCAAGACTGAGGAATGTGTGAGACCACCCCACATCTCTTTGTTCCTTTTCTCTCTTCGCCTTTTCCCCCTTTCTCTAGGTTTTTCTTCCTTTTTTTCCCCTTTTTCTTTCATCTTCTTTTTGCAGGAACACGCACACACGCACACTCACGCGCGCCACCTCCACCTCAAAACCAGTGTAAAGTTTTTTTTCCCACCGGCGGGAAACCAAATGTCTGGAATGTGATCATCACGTGTTTCTGTTGGTTTGATCGCGCGCGGAGTGGAAACCAGATCAGGCGCGTGCACGGTGCTCAGTGTGAACGCGTGTGCACGACCCGTTTGTGTGAGTGTGGTGGCTTAAGAGTGAGTGCACGTGAGTGTGTGGGTGTCAGGGTGAGTGGGTGCAGAGCTCTTTGAGTTGGAGCACGTGTGACTGCGTGTGTGTGTGTGTGTGTGTGTGTGTGCGTGCGTGCACGTGATGTGCAAAGGTGAGGTGGTTGTGTGTTTCACCTTTGCACAGCGGAGGAGGGAGAAGTCTTTCAACTCTTTCTTTATGTTGTGTCCATAAGTACACGCGCAGACACGCACGCGCGCGCGCACAGAGTTCAGACGCCTGTCAAACCCAGCGCGCG
>JBBPBX010071284.1:4086-18362 GCA_038048925.1 Garcialebias charrua | reverse complement strand
CTGCATTAAAGTTTCAGTGGTTCAAGAGTTATTTTGCTAACAGGGAGGTTCATAACATTTACATGTATTGTTAAAGTTTTAAGCACAGAATGAGCAATGTTTGAAACATGTGACAACCACTCCAAATTTTAGTTATATCTGTGGAACTGGCTCATTTTTTAGTCATTTTTGCATTTGCTAATGTTGATTAGCTGTGGTGGCCATCTTAAATTGGGAAAAGTTACTTTCTGAAAGTTTCGGAGTTGGTCTTTGCCATCTGTACTTTCATGCAGGTTCAGGTACGAGTTGTGCAGATTTCACCAGTGAGACAGAATTTAAGCTGAGAAGGGGCTTGAGGGGAGAAAACAGATTAATAAAATTAGCAGCAGGATATTGCACTTTGAGAACAGTTTGGACACACAGAAACAAGCGGGTATTACACTTGACAATATGAATATGCTTGAAAATACAAATTGTCAATGGGTGTTCATTTTAATTTTTTTATTTATTTAAATTTATTCATTTCAAATTTAAAAGAACACAAAAAACTATTTACAATTCCACGTAAAAAAAAACAGTACATGAAATGAAAGGAAGCAGTGAAGATAATATCTTATTATGTCTGCCCCTTCTTTTACAAAAGTAATTCAAACAATCAATTCAAACAACAGTAATCCACAAAAGAAATTACACAATAAATAACTCATCATACTTTACTATACATAAATTTTGATACAAACCAATTTATTTATTTTTTTCCAGAAATCTAATTTTATTCATTTTCTTAAACAAAGTCTTTGTTTTTGCAACTTTAATATCATTTTCTAAATCATTCCATAGACCTATTCCATAAATTATAGTAGACCTACTCTTTAAGCTAGTTCTATGTTGTGGCATAACAAAAATATCTGTACTCTTAAGATTGTAAGTACTCCTTCTTTTTACAAAAAACGTTTGAATATTTCAAAGTCAAAGTCAACTTTATTGTCAGAACTGCAATATGTACAGGACATACACAGGATTGAAATTGTGTTTCTCTCAGTCCCTCGGTGCAACAGTAACCAAACACTCACTGAAACATTTAATAACCATAAGCATAAAATAGTAAAAGTGTAACACTGTCCTCCTGAGTTTTTGCATAGTAGTATAAAAATATGAAAATTTACACCAACACTAAAACACTAAACATTTAATGAACATAAGCATAAAATGATAGCCTGGTTAAAACCAGACCCTTGTCCTTCACTTTGCTTCGTACAGCAGTGAAGGGAAATGAGAATTGAGCGGAGCTGCGTAGGAATGGCGAGGGCCAGGCTAATAAAATGAAGTAATAAAAGTGTAATACTGTCCTGAGTTTTTGCATAGTAGTATAAAAAGTATAAAAAGTATATCTATAAAATAAACTGAAGGTTCTAGCATTGACATTTGCAAAGAGTGGCAAAGCAGCATATGAGTTAATGTACACAGTATATGTATGAGGTAGTTGATGTTGGTATAGAGGCAAAGTGGCATATGCAGTAAGGCACATAAGGCACATTGGGCATCCTTAAATAAGGCTAGTCAGAGAATACTGTATATGTATCAGCAGTAGTGTAGATATAAAAGTAGTGTAATAATGTAAACAGTAGTAATAAATGTAAACAGTATTAATAAATGTAAACAGTGAATGTAAACAGTAGTATGACTATAGGCAGTAATGTAATACAAACATTAGTGCAAATATGAGAAGTAGTGCAAACTGAATGAGCACATGACCGAGAGTTTAGTGAATAACCCGTTTGATGACACAGAGTCCAGTGTTAAAATCTTTGTGTTGTGTGGTAATGTGTGAGAAAGTTTTTTGTGTTAAGGCAGTTCAAATGGGAGGGGAGGCAGAGCAGGCAGAGTGTTTAGCATCCTGACTGCCTGATGAACAGAGCTGTCTCTCAGTCTGCTGGTTCGAGCCTGGAGACTCCTCAGTCTCCTCCCTGATGGCAGCAGTCTGAAGCAGCTGTGTAGTGGGTGTGTGGGATCACCTGCCATGCAGTGGGCTTTCCGAGTGAGGCGGTTGCTGTGTAAGTCCTGCAGTGAGGGCAAGGAGGTGCCGACGATCTTCTCAGCTGCTCTCACGATGCGCTGGAGGCTCTTGCGGCAGGATGCAGTACATGCACCAAACCACACAGTGATGCAGCTGGTCAGGACACTTTCTATGGCTCCCCTGTAGAAGGTGCACATGATGGGGGTTGAAGCTCCAGCCCTTTTCAGCTTGCGGAGAAAGTAGAGACGCTGGTGAGCCTTCTTGGCCAGTGATGCAGTGTTCCTGCTCCAGGACAGGTCCTCTGAGACGTGCACTCCCAGGAACTTGGTGCTGTCCACTCTCTCCACTGCGGTGCTGTTGATGGTCAGAGGGGCATGTTGGGCATCCCTCTTCCTGAAGTCCACAACAATCTCCTTTGTCTTCTCCACGTTGAGAGTGAGATTGTTGTGTCCGCACCACAAGGCCAGGCGGCTCACCTCGTTCCTGTAGTCCGTCTCATCGTTGTTGCTGATGAGACCTACCACTGTTGTGTCGTCCGCAAACTTGATGAAGTGGTTGGAGCTGTACGATGGTGTGCAGTCGTGTGTTAGCAGGGCGAATAGAAGGGGTAATGTGAAGTTCTGAGCCTTGTACAATATTAAAATAATATTATAGTCAACCAGATCATAAAATTTCAGTAATTTCAATTTGCAAAACAAAACATTTGATGGATGGTAATAATGCTTTCTAGTGATAATCCTTATAGCGCTTTTCTGTAAAATAAAAAATGGGCTTAGTTATAGTTTTGCACGCTGTACCCCAAACCTCAACACAATTGCACGACAGAGTTCTGCATCAGTCGGACAGTTTCAGGGAAGAATAAAATCTGCTCTTATGTGTAATGACGCCGTCTGCTCTTCGTTTCTTTAAATCTTATTTTGTGAATTTGTGTTTAAGGAGAAAGTGGTCAGGGTGGAGACCTTGATGATGTGTGGTTGGAAGGTCAGTCTTGATGATTTTTCAGCTTTTTTACGACTCTACAGAGCATTTCTGTCCTCTTGTAGTGTTGTCGTACCACAGAGATGCCAATGGTGAGGATGCTCTCCTGTAGGCCAACATGAGGGGTTAACAGCCCAGTCCAACCTTCTTGAGCAGTCTGATTAAGTGTAGTCTCTTTTGTGAATGTAATATTCACTGACCAGCTCAGACCTGATAAGTGAAGATGAAGTTGCAGCTGCCCACCATCTCCACTTAGTGTATCCCAGTTGGTGAAGGGGTGTGGCCTTCTTGCAAAAGTCGAGATAGCTGTCTTTGAGGTGGTTCTCCTCTCTGTAGTCCAGTATGCTGTTGACCGCCTCCCTTCATTAAACGCTGTTCGTAGTTTTTGAGATAGATTGCTCAAACTACAGCTGCAGGTGATAAGTACAAATTTGAGTTATTCAAGAACTAAAACCTGAAATCAAACATTTGTAATTGTGTCAAAGTGAGCTCTGGCTGCATTTTCTGCCACATCTTTATGTAAAGTCTGTATTAGGAATGTGCTGATCCTGTCGGCCCTGTTCTCACGTCTGCAGCTGTCAGGGCCGAGGCTCATTCTCAAACTTGATGCGCTGCTGTGAAAATGAACACCTTTAACATGTTTAACATGACTTCGTCTCTCAGCGTTTGTGTCCATTCTCATTAATAATCAAACACTTGGATGTTTAATTAATTTGAAATCCAAACTGTGGACACAAATGCTCCTCAATCACCCAGAGCAACTTCTGCCGCTTCACCCAGGCTTGTATTTCAGGACAGTTATTTTACTTCAGGTGAACATATGCTGCTGTCAAAATAATGCCATACTTTTCTAACAAACTGGTTTTACTGAAAGTTAAGAAACTCTGGTGTAAAAACTACCATACAGGCATTATTGGACAATGAAACATTTGATTTGTGAGAAAAAATTAACAAGAGAACTGAAAAAATTCTACAAATCCAGCAGAATGAGAGGAAAAATTATTTTTATTCACAGCAGTAATGAAAAAAAAAAAATCATAAAACGAACACCTCATGTTAAATCATTATTACGTCCTAAACAACAGCAGTGTTTTATTGGTCCATCATTTCAACTGCAGCACCACCTGAAAGACACATAAAGGTCACGAGTCATTAAAAAAACTCACAAATGAGTTGTTTTATATCAAGAATGATTCATACATTCAAATTAAAACTAGTAAAAGAGCACGTTTTTATCTGTTCTGAAGCTGACAAACAGCCTTTTCGCTCCACATTAAATAAACTAACACATTTTCTTTGACATTGCTGCCACCAAGTGTTTAAACTAATCGTAGTTTAAAAGAATTTGGTTTTGTTGACTCAAACTAAATACCACTGGAGGTGAGAAGTTACAAAAAGTGAAACGTGCTGCCATAAAACCCGCTGCAGCATTGCATTGTGGGTAAATAAGCGGTGTCATCTTCCCCAAACAGAGCGACACGTTGATAAGTTGCCACCTTCAGTGTGTCGGCGTATGTTTGTCGTGTACCTTGTTAGCAGCCTCCAGTGAGCTGATGAGCGTGCTCAGTTCCTCCCTGCTCATCTCCATGGCAACCGTTCGGAGCGCTCCATTCTCCCTCACGTCCAGACTGAGGCTGAGCAGAGGTGTGTTGAGAGACGAGATCTTGTCGCTGGACAGAGCTAACTGCGGAGAGAAGAGGAAGCGAGGTTTGAAAGTTGGAGAGACGCTCGGCGAAGGCAACGTTTGGTTCTGGTCCACACGAGTCACCTTCAGCTGCCAGTCAAAGTCCTGCAGGGTAGCAGAGGAGATGTTGTTGGTTCTGTTCAGCAGAGCGCGGCGGATCTCCTCCTGCCGAGCTCTCAGGACGCTCAGCACGGCCTCCGTGTGGCTGCTGTTCACATCTGACAGCTTGGTCAGAACCTGCACACATCCAGCAGAATGAGGAGTAAGAATCTGACCTCAGAGCAGGTTTAATCAAAAACTGCAGACACTTCGTTCACACACAGTCTGTTTATTTAAAGGTCCACTGACATCATCTTTGAACTTTGCATAAAATGGCACAAGATATATATCTTTTATCATTCAACTTTGTTAGTTTTAGCAAACAAAATGATAAATTAATGAAAATTCCTTTCAAATTGAGTTTAAAATTAAAAACCGTGTTTCTTCACGGGACATCCGACTACACGCGAATGCAACATCTGTGACGTAAAGAACGTCTTTAGAACGCCCCTTTTACATATTCATGGCGGACAATAAATAAAACGACGAATTTAGCAATCTAAGTTAAGATTTGAGCGATTTGTCTTCAGTTTGGGAAGCAGAAAGTTAGATGAACAAGAAACAGCAGGTTCTAATTTAGGTCTGCACCCGTATTTATTTGAGTCTTACCTTTTCAGGAAGCGAGGGAGCTCCGAGAGGGGGGGCAGCTTTATTTATTCCATACTTGACGAAGGTTTACATCTTTTGGGAAAGTGAAAAGGCTCACTTGTTCACTGATGATATTAGAACACCCAAATGCGACACAACGTAAGCATTTTTCAAGTTATACACAAAAAAAAGGCGATCTGGCAGAGAATGANATATCTTGTATCATTCAACTATGTTCGTTTTAGCAAACAAAATGATATATTAATGAAAATTCCTTTCAAAGTGAGTTTAAAATTAAAAACCGTGTTTCTTCACGGGACATCCGACTACACGCGAATGCAACATCTGTGACGTAGGATGAAGAACGTCTTTAGAACGCCCCTTTTACATATTCATGGCGGACAATAAATAAAACGACGAATTTAGCAATCTAAGTGAAGATTTGAGCGATTTGTCTTCAGTTTGGGAAGCAGAAAGTTAGATGAACAAGAAACAGCAGGTTCTAATTTAGGTCTGCACCCGTATTTATTTGAGTCTTACCTTTTCAGGAAGCGAGGGAGCTCCGAGGGGGGGCAGCTTTATTTATTCCATACTTGACGAAGGTTTACATCTTTTGGGAAAGTGAAAAGGCTCACTTGTTCACTGATGATATTAGAACACCCAAATGCGACACAACGTACCGGCATTTTTCAAGTTATACAAAAAAAAAAAAAAAGGCGATCTGGCAGAGAATGAGTATGCGTTATCATGACAAACGCAGACTGAAGGTCCTCCTTCCTACGTCACAGATGTTGCATTCACGTGTAGTCGGATGTCCCGTGAAGAAACACGTTTTTTTAATTTTAAACTCAATTTGAAAGGAATTTTCATTAATTTATCATTTTGTTTGCAAAAACAAACTTGAATGATAAAAGATACAGTACATATCTTGTGCCATTTTATGCAAGGTTCAAAGATGATGTCAGTGGACCTTTAACTCTAATGGTTGTGACCAAACAAAGCATTTAAAAAGTGAATTTGACAATACAGTCAACCATAAAACTTATTTTTCAAATTTATTCGGTTCACTTTTCAGTGTTTATGTTAAAATGGTGCCTTTAGTTTGTCGACCTTCTCACTTGTCTTCCGACCAGAGTTTTAGCTGAATCAGGTCTTTTTGCCCACCTCCTCGTCTGAAACGTTGCTGCCAACGGCGATGCGGAACAGAGCTGTCAGGAAATCGAGCAGCTGCAGCCACTCCTGCAGGCTCCAGGTGGCGCTGTAATCTGCCCTGCAAGGAGGCTCCCTGCCACAAAGTCCATCCACCACCCTGTGACACAACTGAACAGCAAACACTGACCATCAATGGTTGGCATTGTTTTTAGTTGATTTTATTACTTTTTTGTTTGTTATTTTATCATTGATTTTACTTGATTTTATCACTTGTTTTTATTTGATCATTGATTTTACTTGATTTTATTACTTTTTTGTTTGTTATTTTATCATTGATTTTACTTGATTTTATCACTTGTTTTTATTTGATCATTGATTTTAGTTGATTTTATTACTTTTTTGTTTGTTATTTTATCATTGATTTTACTTGATTTTATCACTTGTTTTTATTTGATCATTGATTTTAGTTGATTTTATTACTTTTTTGTTTGTTATTTTATCATTGATTTTACCACTTGTTTTTATTTGATCATTGCTTTTAGTTGATTTTATTACTTTTTAGTTTGTTATTTTATCATTGATTTTACCACTTGTTTTTATTTGATCATTGATTTTAGTTGATTTTATTACTTTTTTGTTTGTTATTTTATCATTGATTTTACTTGATTTTATCACTTGTTTTTATTTGATCATTGATTTTAGTTGATTTTATTACTTTTTTTGTTTGTTATTTTATCATTGATTTTACCACTTGTTTTTATTTGATCATTGTTTTTAGTTGATTTTATTACTTTTGTTTGTTATTTTATCATTGATTTTACTTGATTTTATCACTTGTTTTTATTTGATCATTGATTTTAGTTAATTTATTACTTTTTTGTTATTTTATCATTGATTTTACTTGATTTTATCACTTGTTTTTATTTGATCATTGATTTTAGTTGATTTTATTACTTTTTTGTTATTTTATCATTGATTTTACTTGATTTTATCACTTGTTTTTATTTGATCATTGTTTTTAGTTGATTTTATTACTTTTTTTTGTTATTTTATCATTGATTTTACTTGATTTTATCACTTGTTTTTATTTGATCATTGATTTTAGTTGCACCTAGCACTTTTGAGATTTTTGTTAATGAAAAGTGCGTTACAAATTAATCATCATCCTCATCAGCATTCAGCTGAGTGGCAAGACACTCATTCTGCACAGCAATGGCAAAATACAAGCTAAAGGTGTCAGAATGTAGCTAAAAGCTACAAGGACCAAAAGGCTACTAAACACTAAAAGAGGCAGAATAGTAGCTAAAAACTAAAATCAGTAGAACAGTAGCTAAGTGGAATATTCGCTAAAAACAAAAAGTAGCAGAAAAGTAGCTAAAAGCTAAATGTTGCAGAATGGTAGCCACAAAGAAGTAGCAGAACAGTAGATACTGTAATAGCTAAAAGCCGAATTGTAGCTACAAACTAAAAGTAGCACAAAACGGAGCATGTATTTTGAAGCATATTTCAGGAGGAACAATATTTTCCATGGACCTCTGAAAATTTATTAAAACAAGAAAACAGTAGTGTGACTAAATCAGTGTTCACACGATAAGCTTCACAGACTGCATGAAGTTAAAGTATTTAAAGTTTTGTCTCAGCTTTGTCCCATTCTTTCTGCAAACATCCGTGTCCAAAACTACAGGGTCATCATAATCACATTTTTTTATTACTGATTCTCAGACTCAGAGACGGTGGAAGTGGATCTGAAGATTTTCAGCAACATTTGATCTAATTTAGAGACTGAATCCCCCCTGAATCGACCTCTTGTGGTGTCTATGGGCGGCACACCTCATCCCCAAATTGCCCCCCGGGCGCTTTCAATAGCTGCCCACTGCCCCACCTGGTGGTGGTTGGGTTAAATGCAGAGACTAATTTCGTCTTGTATGGAAACATACACAGATGACAAATGTGACATTATTATTATTATCTAAGGATAATTTACAGAACTGGAATAAATAAATAATGTGCATATTTACAAACTAGTTTATCAGTCCCCCTGTCGTCCCCCTCTTAAAAAAAATAAAAATCTCAATTTAAAAAACAAACGTTTGATCCTGTCTAAAAAAGCTAAGTCTGGTCCTCTGGACATTCAAAAAAAAAAGGAGAGGAGGCCATCTTTGTGAAAAGAAACCGTCCATCATTAAACAGGGGTGGAGGCCTCCGGGTTCAACTGTCCCCCTCTTACAATGCTGTTATTGCTAGTATCACTCAGCCCTCTGTGAATAGCAAACAACCATCAGGGTGCTAACGATCCATCGTTAGGCTGATGGTCCTCCTTGATCATGTGAGCAGCTGGTTTCAGGCTGTCATCAGCCAACTGGTTGATCCACTGTGAGAGGGTGCTATTTATAAGACTGAGCTGAATACAGCAGCTCAGACTGAGGAAGTCTTTCGGACGAAAGACGAAACGTTTCTACAATTTTTTTGCTTTGTTTTGGAATGTCCAGAGGACCAGACTTAGCTTTTTTTTTTTTAGATTTTTCTACCTGGATTATTGAGCATGCATCAGGGCGTTTGATCCTGTGTTTCTTTTTTTCCTTCTTCTTTTTTGTTTATTATCTATGAACAAACTAATAATTTTTAGACGGAACATATTTGCAAAATTCCGTGGTTGGAAACGTGACGAACGTTTTTTTTAACACAATAAATACACAAAAACATATACATATTAAAAGGCTGTTGTTTAAATATCCATTTAAGATTTCCAATTATAGTTAAGAAGCATTTCACCCTTACTTTAGTACAATCCGTGTTAGATATTCTGTTGAGTAAATCCGTCATGTTTTCATTCAGTTCCGCTGCCGCTTCTGGTCAGCTGACTTCAGTCACATGACTGACTAAGCCGCGTTCAAGGGCAGTCGGAAATACTCCAAGTCACGTCTATGCCTTCTCATCACGCGCTAAAAATAGACGAAAAGCACAGCGTTATTCATTATTTATCCGAAGAGCGGAGCTGTCTTATTGTTCGTCCCACAAACTAGTGAGATGTCCCAGTTTAGTGCGACTGTTTATTGTGGAAGAATCTGGTAGCAAAAAGTGAGATGAGAACGTGAAGTGTCGCTTCCTTCCTCAGGCTCGTTTCACATCCTGGTTAAAGCTTGAGTCGCCCGCAGCTCCAGAGAGATGTGACCGAAGCGTTTCCGCCGCTGCCGACAACAACCTGGCAGCAAATGAGAACAAAAAAACGGGTAACTAGATATTTTACCAAATATTTTCCAAGAAAAGACGCGAATGCAGATCTGAGATGTTCTTGTTTTGTTGTTCAGAACCGCAGGCCTCACGCCGACTGTTCTTAAAGGAAACACTCCAAATTGGACCACTTTTTGTGTGTTCAAGATCTGTTTGCTTGAATGTCCTTGACGGATATTTAACAGACTGTCTATAGGTATAAGTAGGATTATGTGTAAAATTGAGTTTTGTGTTATGTAACAAAGAAAACTTGTCCCCAAATGCAGCTCAGCTTAAAAGTAAACCAAGATGATTATCTCACTTATTTCATGTCCAGTCCATATAGCTTTTGGTGTGTCTCAGTAGCTAAATCAGTGTCCTGGAAATCCAAATCCATCACATACCAGAGATTCATCCTCCTTTACCTGCATGACCAGTTTTCAGATAACAGCTCTTTTAAAACTCACCTTGGTGCTAATCCTATTTTCTGTCTGTCCAAACATTTTTCTTTTGTACATTTTCTTAGAAATTCAACAAGTAAGTGGGAACAAATTGTCTTTTGTGACAAAGTTCATTTTAAAATTGGTCCTTTGCCAAGTTGTGGGTTATGTGTTGACACAACACTGGTTCATTCCTTGGGTTTAGCTAGGAGTCTTTTATGCCTGAATGATTTATAGGTGACTTTCAACGTAACAAGAGTCATTGTGCGTTACCAGGAGTCGGCATGCCCAGGGACCTGCCCTTACCTGTCTCACTGCTTGCAATGCACTTGACCTCCTAGGTGACTCTGTCTACAGGTGGTGGGCACATAGGGAATAGGCTTACTGCCATGCGGGTGAGCTACCCAAGTTTGGTTTAATGGTGTCCCAATTTTCTTTTAGTCAAGGCCTCCTGACAAGGTCTGACCCCTCTCCTGAGGCAGTTTGCCATTGTAGACCCTACCATGGACTGATGTTCTAGACAACACAGCTCCCAGGATATCTGGGGTACCCATCACATTAAAGTGTTGACTCTACAGTGAGTTGTGCTCCTCTGTATCATGGTGCAGTCCCAGAACTTGGTGGAGGAGGAGATTGTAGATTATCTAGCCTGAAAACACATGAGCTGGAGAGTGTCATTGGTATGAGGGAGGTCTAGGGTCACCCTCCAGGACCTGTTGCCTCTGCGATTCAACAGTGGATGAATGGAAGAAGTTAGATGAATGATTCATAAGTCAGAGAACAAAGGCACTCAAAAGTAGGCCTGTCACAATAAATAAATTGGTTAAGCGCATGTTAAATGAAAGTTATCAACATCATTTTCATTTATCGGCTTTATCGTTTCTTCGTGTCTTTCTCTTTCTGAAGACACTGGATGACAAAAAGCTCAACTCCGGTGCTCTTCATTGACCCCCCTCCCTTTCTCTTTTCTCTTTAAAATCCATTTTAACCATCCAAAATCACATTTTTGGATTGTGAAAAGCAGCTAAAGCTATGAGTTAAGCCAACAGGCCGACCTCGGGGGAGAAAAAAAAAAACTCTGTCTTGTCAAAGCTCCAAAATTCACGGTTGAAACCCGTGCCTTTGTATAAAAAGTTGATTTCTCTACAAAAATAAGATGAGAACTTGTTTACTGATTTTTTTATTTTATTAAATGCTTTGTGCAAAAAATACTATGCTAAAGAGCTCAAACCGCACCGAGCGTCCACCATTTTGAGAACTGAAGAGGGACAGCCCATGTCACGTCAAGGGGCCTCCCTCCTATTTTTCTTACGAGACACGCTGCTCGCTCCCTCACTATCCAACCTTCGATTCAAACAGTCTTGTACTGCCATCCGGTGGTTATAAAAAGGTACTATATGCAAAACAAATTACTGTAAACTTTTCTTCTGAAGTTTGACAATAAATACTACCGGTAATTATTGTCAAACTTTAAACAATATTTTCGTTTATTGCAATTTCTGAGACAATTAATCGCCCAGCAAAATTTATTATAGTGACAGGCCTACTCGAAAGTTTCCTTTGGTCAGGTGAAAATCATGTTTGAGTGGAGAAAAAGCTATAAAAGTGTTAAACTTTAAGATTTAGAGCAGCTTTTCTTAGTGAGGAAGGCTCACATACACTCCTTCGCTGTCATCAGTACAAACTATGCTTTGTAGACAATTAATGTCTTTTTTTTTCTTTTTTCAATGGCTGAAAGTTCAGAGCTGTGAAACCATCAAGAGTTCATTTTTAAAAAATTGTCATACAGGCAAATCGAGGAACTGAATCACCAAATTGACGTTTTTCTCAGGAGATTATTGTGAACTTTTTTTTTTGTCTCTACCAAAGGAGGACATTGTGAGAGTCCAGGAGGACGAGGGTGCTGAGGAGGGGGCCCGGCTGTGTAGATGGAGCGCTTCCACTGGGTGCAGCATCGCTGTCGACAGCTGCTGACCAGAAACTCAGAGCGAGGCTGGTACTCCACGCCTGATGGCCTTCCGAGCAAAAACTATTTGGACGCCCACAGCTCCCCACAGAGGGTCAGTGGAAGGAGGACGGTGCTCGCCCGTCATGGCCCCCACCAACAGGAATACGAGGCTTTGTCCGAAAAGTACAAGGGCAACGCGATCCGAACCACCAAATACAGCTTGTTGACTTTCATCCCCATGAACTTGTTCCAGCAGTTTCACAGGTCAGTTGCTATGATTTAAACAGTGAAGCTACAAAATGAATTATTTTAGATTAGAGCCCTTTTCGTGACATGAGGCAGTTAGAGCTGTGAAGAGACAAGGGTGGACTGTTTGAGACATGTCCATCAAATACTAAGTGTTAACGGATTGTTCAAGCTCTTTGATTTGAGTGTGAACAATGAAAGGAAAATAAAAAGTTTCCAAATTTCAAGTCAAAGAGTGAAAATAAAACTGGTTTTCTGAAGTTACTAAGGTGTTTAAATTGGAGGTAAATATTTTCTTTTTCTGTGGCCGATGCTGATATCAAGGCCGACAAACAAAGTATTTTTGGCCATTTTGTCTTTTTTTATTCAACAAAATATAAGTACAGTAGTTGCTTAACTTAAATAAACACATACCGGTAATCAACGTTCCTTAAAAGATCTTGAACATTTCAAACCAGTATACCAGTACCATCCATATTCATACCCATCTGCTCACTACAGACTCATGTTTAATATACCGTATTATTTTACATTATTAGTGTTTGGCGTACTGTATATCTTAGATCTTTTAGTGTATCATTTAGCATCTATCTTACATCCTTATATACTCTTTCGTTTTATACTTTATATTTTTGCCATTTTGGGGTGGAACTGGGACCCTGAGTACACGGTTTTGTTTCACTTCATGTACCACATGTGATGAGAATGACAATAACAATCTTGAAGTGAACCTTGAATATGTACTAGAGCGGGGATGCTCATTGCGCAGCTCCTGAGCCACATGCGGCTCGCCATACTTTAGTGGTGGCTCTCGTGACAGGTTACAATACACCAGCACAGCCAATACATTTTCAAAACGTGCTGGAGCATTGCACAATAATTGTGCATGTCGGCTTGGACTTCTTTGATGCGGTTTTATGTATAATATTGTGTTAATTTACTTGTTGAGGAGGAGGCAGGTCCGAGCGGCCGGTAGAGGTAAAAAAACAAACAAAAAAAGTCCTGTTAATCTCATGGATCAACTATCGGCTTTGTGCGTCACCGCACCTGCAGTGAAGGAAGTAGGAGCATCTTACAGGACCGGTTCTAGACATGGTTACATGAAGGGGCAGGTGGAAATGTGAAGGGGGCATCTTCATCCATACACATTCATTGTTGAGCATGGACTTTGGTATTCATTGTTATTGGTGACTTATGTTTTCTTCATGGGATTGTGGTAAAAGCGAAAAGCTGAATTTTTTTACACCCGTGAGTCAACATTTTCAACCGTGAACACTAACAAGCAAAAACAGAGGAACCGACTGACCCATGCACATCTTGAATGCCTCACTGTGGCTGCAACAACAAATTACAAATACAACGTGAAGAAAGTCAAGGACATGCAGCACAGCTTCCGCTCATCTAAAGTACATTTAGTTTAAACAGATAATGTGCCGGCTGATGCATTTCTTTTTTGTTCATAGGTGGGTTGTTTAATTTTTATTTTATTTGAGTAACTTGGGGTGGTATCGCGGCTCTCCCCTTGACTTTGTCTGTCAAAATGGCTTAAAAAAAACCAATAAATAGTGAGGATCACTGTACTAGAGTTCTTACTTACTTACGGTACCGTTTTTTCTGGTGTATAGGTTGCACCGGTGTATAGGTCACACCTACGTTTAGCTCTGCTGCAAATGTCTGCCACAGGAGCGCACAGCAAGGCTTTTAAGAAGATTAACACTTAAAAACAATTATTTGTTTGATAAAAATTATAGCAAATATGTGTCTGAGCTGAACTTTTCCTTAATAAATGAACGTAATTGTGAAATGAGCTGGATTTAAAAATTTGTTTCGCCGAAAGTGATAACAAGCCATATATAGGTCGCACCGGTGTATAGGTCGCAGGCCTTGAAAAAACCATAAAAAGGTGCGACCTATACACCGGAAAATACGGTACCT
>JBBPBX010071282.1:0-18364 GCA_038048925.1 Garcialebias charrua | reverse complement strand
CAGTATAGAACCCTGAGGGACTCCACATGTGATTCTGTTGAGTTTTGATCTGGTATTGTCTATCTGTACAAATTAACTTAACTTAACAAATTAACAGAAGTCAATTTGTACAGATAGACAATTTCAAGGTCTGTCCTCTAATACCATATTTATTTAACTTCTCGAGTTCATCAAGGAGTGTTTGGTGGAGTCGTCTGCGCTAATGTGTCCTGAGAAAAAATACGCTTTTGAGAACGTCTCGCTCTCCCGCCACACCGTGACGAGGAGGATTGAGGACATCGCGCAAAACCTGGTGCTACAACTGAAAGACGGCGTGAATGACTTTGAGTACTTTTCCCTGGCTTTGGACAAGAGCTGTGATGTACGGGACACTGCCCAGCTGCTCATCTTCATGCGTGGGATCAATGCAGACTTCCGAATCACGGAGGAGCTGGCAGACATGCGGTCAATGAAAGGGACGTGATCACGGGGAGTGATCTCTTATCTGAGGTAAATGCATGTCTCAAAAGCTTGGGGCTGAAATGGAACAAACTGGTGGACGTGACAACAGATGGGTGTCCAAATCTCATAGGAAAAAAAGTTGGTCTATTAAAGCGAATCTAGGACAAAGTGGCAGAAAAGAACTCTGATCAGAAATTAACTTTTTTTCATTGTATTATACATCAGTAAGTGTTGTGCAAGTCAGTGTTACAAGTGAATCACATTGTTGATGTGGTAACTAAAACAGTTAACTTTATCAGATCAAGGGCACTGAATCACAGACAGTTTGTTTCACTTTTAGAAGAGACAGAGACTGACCACCGTGACCTAAGCTACCACACACACATTCAAAAAACAAAACAAAGCAAAAAACGTGTAGAAAAGTTTCGTCTTTCGTCCGAAAGACTTCCTCAGTCTGAGGTGCTGTGTTCAGTAGGCATGTAACGGTTGTAGTGGGTGTACCGAACCGTTTCGGTACAGCACGTTCGGTTCGGTCCGTTTCGGTTATTTTTCGGTTTCGTTTCGGTTATTTTTTCACTCATTGAACGTTAATATATGCGCCACGGAACAAAATTTCCTGGGCGCGTTTCAGCACGGAGCTATTATCGCGTAGCACGCGTAGCATTATTAGCCATTAGCTGCTCGCTCCGGTCTCCTGTTTGGGAACGTTATGGCTTTCTTGTTAAGACGAGCGCACGTTTAAAGCTGTGTGTGTGGACGACTCTGCAGCAGACAACACGTCTAACGTGAACGCGCTGGAAACTACGTCATCGGAATGTGAACAGAAACAGCAGCTGTTGCAGAAACACCGCTAAAAGCAGCTGCATTTAAACAACTTTTATCAGGTAATCAGAGCGGTCCAGAGCAATAACACAAACTGTATGAGTTTTTAAAGATCTGAATCTAAGTCTGAATGTTTTTTATGCGCAGTTGATCCTTGCTATGAGACATCCATCACGTCAACACTTAAGTCAAAAAGTTCAGCTCTTTATGAAAAAACTAAAACTGATTGTGAACAAGTCCTGGAGCTGATTTAAGCCCTGCCCTGATGATGAGTGGGAGATTCAACCGTTCAAGAGGTATTGTTCTTTTATTATAATTATTATTTATAATTTATTATTATTTAAAATCATAATCTTATTAACTTATTTTTTTACCTCTGTTTTTTATTTCCAGTATTTCCAGTTACAGAGGTAGCATGTCTCTTCCACTTCAGGGAAATCCACCAGAGATCACCTGCTGCAGCTAAGAAGTGTGTGATGACTGAACTGAACTCTGAACTGTTCCAGGACCTGTCCCACCAAGAAGAGGTTGTGAGTAATGAGGACAAATACAGCCACACTGCTGCTACTGGACAAAAACTTGATTAGTTAGATTGTAAACAGTCTGTTGCTGCTTATTGTTCTGGTTCTGACTGTTATTGTATTTATTAAGATTTTTATTATTTTTAATATAATTTATTTATTGTAGAGTGCTGTTTATTTAAAATATACTACAATACAATACAAACATATTTTTGGCATATTTTCAAAATAAACATTTTGTAAGTCTTTATTTTGTCTTTTTTTTTGTACCAAAAATAAACCGAAAATAAACCGAACCAAGCCCTCCTTGTAATTGAACCGAACCGAAATGTAATTTTAGTGTACCGTTACACCCCTAGTGTTCAGCTCAGTCTTATAAATAGCACCCTCTCACAGTGTTACACAACCAGTTGGCTGATGACAGCTAAAACCAGCTGCTCACATGATCAAGGAGGACCATCAGCCTAACGATGGATCGTTAGCACCCTGATGGTTGTTTGCTATTCACAGAGGGCTGAGTGATACTAGCAATAACAGCATTGTAAGAGGGGGACAGTTGAACCCGGAGGCCTCCACCCCTGTTTAATGATGGGCGGTTTCTTTTCACAAAGATGGCCTCCTTTACTCCTCTCTCAAACCATCGTTCCTCTCTATCAAGGATGTGAACATCTTCATCCCTGAAAGAGTGACCTCTGACCTGGAGATGAGTGTAGACCACAGAGTCCTGACCTGATGATGTTGATCTTCTGTGCTGGGCCATCCTTTTGGCCAGTGGCTGTTTAGTTTCCCCGATATAAGACTGATCACAGCCCTCCTGACACTGAACAGCATACACAATATTACTCTGTTTTTGCTGGGGGACTGGATCTTTGGGATGAACCAGTCTTTGCCAATGTATTTTGGGGTTTAAAAGCCACTGGGACGTTGTGTTTAGAAAATAAACGTCTCAATGTCTCTGAAACTCCTGCAACATATGGAATGGCCACTGGTCTGGGTCTGGGTTCCTTCTTTTCACCTGATGGTTGGCTAGAGTCCTGTTTGGGTTTCTTCTCTGTACCTGTACCTCTCTATACCGCAGTAGTTTAAGGCTGTCGCATCTGGTTTCTCAGGATTTTTCTTCTTTTGAATGTCTGGCTTTCAGCTTCAAAGCACCACTCCTGATGAATGTTATATTAATTTATAGACCTCCCAAACCGCATGTTTCATTTAACTCAGAGATACATGACCTCCTCACTTTTTTCTGCACCTCCCCTGTGAAGACTATTTTTCTTGGCGACTTGAATATCCACGTGGACAATTCCTCTTCACCTCTGGCAACAGATTTTAAGTCTCTTTTGGACTCTCTTAATCTCACTCAACATGTTGACGCCCCTACGCACAGCAGGGGGCATACTCTGGATTTGGTGATTACTGACACTGTACTCATCAATAACTTATCTGTATATGACCTGGGTGTCTCAGACCACAGGGTCATCTCCCTGGAAGTGCCTTCATCTTCGCCTGCTTCAAACCCAAAACGACCCATCCAGTTCCGTGACCTTAAAAACATTTCCCTTGATGCTCTGTCTGCTGATCTTCACACCCTGACCGCTGTCAATCATCCTTCTGCAGATGACTCTGTGGATTACTACAACCAATCTCTTCGGGAGCTCCTGGACCTACACGCCCCCTTGAAGACAAGACTGGTGTCTTTCTCGCGTTCAGCCCCTTGGTACACTGATGAGCTGCGCAAGATGAAGGCAACTGGCCGTGCTATTGAGAGACGTGTAAAATCATCTGGTCTCTCTGTGCATAAGCAGGCATATAAAGAACATCAGAAGGCGTACGCCTATTCTCTTAAAGAAGCACGCTCCAAATATTATTCTAACATCATCAACACCTGCCCTGGAAACTCTAAACAGCTCTTCTCCACAATAACTCGTCTGCTTAATCCCATTAAGCAAACTCTTGAGGACTCTGCTCAAAAATGCGAGCTGTTTCTTTCATCTTTTAAAACCAAAATTGACACTATCAGATCTCAGCTCCACAACCTCCCTGTTCTCAGTGTGCCATCTACCCGTCTGCATTCTGGGACCCTTAACAGCTTTGACGAAGTTGTTCAGAGTGAGGTGGAGGCCATCATCAAGAAAATGAAGCCTTCATCCTGCGCCCTGGATCCTTTCCCCTCGTCTCTCATAAAATCCAATCACTCTGCAATAGGCCCACTTATCACTCAAATAATAAATCAGTCTCTTCAATCTGGTCATGTTCCACTGCCTCTAAAAACTGCCATCATTAGGCCTCTTCTGAAAAAATCTAATTTGGATCCAGACATTTTTTCTAATTACCGCCCAATTTCACACCTCCCTTTTCTGTCTAAAGTGCTGGAAAAAGCTGTTGCTGCTCAGCTGCAGGATCACTTACAACAACACTCCCTGTATGAGAAGTTCCAGTCTGGATTCAGGGCAGCTCACAGTACTGAGACTGCACTGCTGAGGGTTACTAATGATGTCCTCTTGGCTGCTGACACTGGTTCTCCCTCCATCCTTGTCCTCCTTGACCTCACTGCAGCCTTCGACACTGTGGACCATAGTATCCTCCTCCACCGTCTTCATGTGGAGGTCGGTCTCTGTGACACCGTCCTGGACTGGTTTAAATCTTTCCTCTCCAATAGGCTGGAATGTGTTAGTCTTGGCAACGCCACGTCCCAGACAGTCTCTGTCTCCTGTGGTGTCCCTCAGGGGTCGGTTCTGGGGCCCCTGTTGTTTTCCCTTTACATGCTGCCTTTAGGTCAAATTATTAATCAGTTCAACATTTCTTTTCACTGTTATGCCGACGATACACAGCTTTACATCAGGACTGGAGCATCCTCATCTTCCACCTTGTCATCTCCATCTTCACTCACTGCCCTCTCTGCCTGCCTGGAGGCAATTAGGGCATGGATGAATCAGAACTTTCTTCAATTAAACTGCTCCAAGACCGAGGCCATACTGATTGGCACCCCTCACCAGGTACAGACATCTACTATAACAACACTTTCCTTTTCTGGACAAGACATCCCCCTCTCCACCTCTGTTACTAATCTTGGAATAAAAATGGACTCCAATCTTACATTTGAAAATCACATTAAGCTTCTGTTTAAAACTTGCTTCTTCCATCTTCGAAACATCTCTAGACTTCGCCCATCCCTAACTTTTTCCGATGCTGAGAAGCTCGTCCATGCTTTTGTCTCCTCCAGGCTCGACTACTGCAACTCCCTGTTTATTGGAATCCCTGGCAAAAACCTTCAGAAACTTCAATATATTCAAAACAGTGCAGCAAGGATCTTGTTGCGAGTTCGTAAATTTGAACATATTACGCCCATTCTTCATAACCTTCATTGGCTTCCTGTCGCCTACAGAATTCAGTACAAAACTGCTCTCATTACACATCAATGCTTACATGGAGCTTCACCAGATTATCTGAAGGATATTCTTATTCCACACTCATCCACCCGGTCGCTGCGGTCACAGAACAGTAATCTCCTTCACATTCCGAGAACCAAATTAAGGACCATGGGAGACCGGGCTTTCAGTGTGGCTGCCCCCCGCCTGTGGAACTCTCTTCCTGACTGTCTGAGGGTCCCACAGTCTGTGGTTGACTTTAAGAGCGGCTTGAAGACCTTTCTTTTCAACCGAGCATACTCTGCCTCCTCATGATTCTACTTTTGATCTTAGTTGATACTGTTATTGATTTTACTTGTTTTATTACTTGTTTTATTGACATTTAATTTCTGTTGCACCTTGTAGCACTTTGAGATTTTCATTAATGAAAAGTGCGTTATAAATTGAATTCATTATTATTATTATTATTATTTTCTCTGCTTTCAGGAAGGCCCAGTTAGGATATCCACATTTCTCTAGAGCCTGTTTTGTGTGTGATTTCTCCTTCTGTCTGGCTGCTGAGTTAGTGGGGACGCTGTCTGCTCTGTGATACAGAGTCCTGATGACTCCTAACTTGTGCTCCAGAGGGTGATGGGAGTCAAACTGTAAATACTGGTCTGTGTGGGTGGGTTTGCGGTACACCTCAGTTTGCAAATTTCCTCTATCAGAAACTGAGACCTCACAGTCCAAGAAAGCCAACCTGCCTTTCTTACATCTTCTCGTGTGAACTTGATATATTTATCCACAGAGGTGTGAACAGTGAAATGTTGGACTTCCTGAGATTTAATTTTAACCCAGGTGTCGTCAACATATCTGAACCAATGACTTGGTGGTCTCCCTGAAAAGGATGGCAATGCTCTCATTTCAAAGTCAAAGTCAAAGTCAACTTTATTGTCAGAACTGCAATATGTACAGGATATACACAGGACCGAAATTGCGTTTCTCTCAGTCCCTCGGTGCAACAGTAACCATCTAAACACTAAACACTAAAACATTTAATAACATAAGCATAAAATAGTAAAAAAGTGTAACACTGTCCTGAGTTTTTTCATAATAGTATAAAAGTATGAAAATTTACACCAACACTGAAACACCAAACACCCAATGAACATAAGCATAAAATGAAATAATAAAAGTGTAATACTGTCCTGAGTTTTTGCATAGTAGTATAAAAAGTATAAAACGTATATCTATAAAATAAACTGAAGTTTCTAGCGTTGACATTTGCAAAGAGTGGCACAGCAGCATATAAGTTAATGTACACAGTACAGTATGTATCTGCAGTAGTGTAAAAGTAGTGTAAAAGTAGTGTAAATGTAGTGTAAATGTAAACAGTAGTAATAAATGTAAAGCAGTAGTAATAAATGTAAACAGTATTAATAAATGTAAACAGTGAATGTAAACAGTAGTATGACTATAGGCAGTAATGTAATACAAACATTAGTGCAAATATGAGAAGTAGTGCAAACTGAATGAGCACATGACCGAGAGTTTAGTGAATAACCCGTTTGATGACACAGAGTCCAGTGTTAAAATCTTTGTGTTGAGTGATAATGTGTGAGAAAGTTTTTTGTGTTAAGGCAGTTCAAATGGCAGAGCAGGCAGAGTGTTTAGCATTCTGACTGCCTGATGAACAGAGCTGTCTCTCAGTCTGCTGGTTCGAGCCTGGAGACTCCTCAGTCTCCTCCCTGATGGCAGCAGTCTAAAGCGGCTGTGTAGTGGGTGTGTGGGATCACCTGCCATGCAGTGGGCTTTCCGAGTGAGGCGTTTGCTGTGTAAGTCCTGCAGTGAGGGCAAGGAGGTGCCGACGATCTTCTCAGCTGCTTTCACGATGCGCTGGAGGCTCTTGCGGCAGGATGCAGTGCATGCACCAAACCACACCGTGATGCAGCTGGTCAGGACACTTTCTACCTCCTCCATGTACAGGTTGGCAACAATTGAGCATGCATCAGGGTATGTTGGTTTTATTTATTCACATTGTGTGGGACGGATGTACACAATAAAATTCAGTAAGTTGAACAGCTTTTTTCTTTCAGTGTGGGCATGGGCACCAGTGACCCCCGTGACCCAAAAAGGAAGTAGAGGGTAAAAGATAATGGATGGATGGATAAATGCACGCCTATGGTTCCTGGATACCCAATATAGACTTGTGTGTTTTATGCCAGGATGGATGCTCCCTTTTAAAGCTGACAACACAAATTACTTCATGCAAAGCTAGCTTCCCTTGTATCACACTGCATGAAACTACTGTGGTTCTTGAAAGTTTGTGAATCCTTTGGAATTTTCTATATATTTTTTCCGCATAGATTTGGCCTAAAATATAATCAGATTTTCACAAAAATCCTAAAAGTAGTTAAAGAGAACCCAGTTAAACAAATAAGACAAAATATTATACTTGGTCATTTATTTTTTGAGGACAATACTCCAATATTTTATGAGTGGCAAAAGTATGTGAACCTCTAGGATTAGCAGGTAATTTAATGTGAAATTACAGTCAGGTGTTTTCAATCAGTGGGATGAAGATCAGGTGTGAGTCGGCACCCTGTTTGATTTAAAGAACAGGATCTATCAAAGTGGGCAGCACAGTGGCACAATTGGTAGAGCTGCTGCCTCTCAGAGAGAAGGTTGTTGGTTCAATGCCCGGTCCGGGGGCCTTTCTGTGTGAAGTTTGCATGTTCTATCCGTGCATGCATGGTTCCCTTTCAGTCATGTCTCTCGGTGCAACATATGCTATGGGAATTGCACCCCCGCACGATTACCTGAAGGAATACATTCACGCCTTTACGGCAGGGGCGTCAGCATCACGCCAGAGGCCCCGCCCTCTGGGTACTTAAGCCGCTGACGCCCATACATCATTCTCTTTTTGCCCTTCACCTCGCTTAAACCTGAACTACCTCTCTTTGTGGGACTTCTCTGTTGTCGCATCACTCGATTGAGGTGAGCTTGCTCCCTACACTGAGCGTACAGAGAAATTTTCCTGTGTACTGCTGGGCTGGCGAAAGCTAGTCCAGCGTTTTTCTACTTACCTCGAAGTTTTCTCCTCTTTCCGCAGCTGCTTCGCTCGACGGCGCTAACTGCGTCACAACACTCCCTGCCAACCATTAGCAGGCTAGCCAGCGAAAGCAAGATGAAGGAGAGGACGGCTTCGAACAGAAGGAAGCTAGGAACAACCTCAATGCTTCTCGTCTCCGGACATGGCTCCCGAGAAGCTAAAACGGAGGACAAAAAGAAGAAAACCAGCAGGACGACGAGCCCTCGCTCGAGCCCCTGCCCCAGCGGATGCGGCTACTCCCTCTCGGCGACGGACACCCATGAGGCCTGTCCTGTCTGCCTAGGGATTCTGTACGCGAGAAAAGCGCTGGAATTCCCCGACTCCTGCTCCCATTGCTGTCGGATGACGGCGGTAGTGAGGAAACGTCACGCGGACGCGTTGGCTAAATCCATGGCGAAGGCTGCGGCGCTAAAAGTCGCACGTCGCACAAAGCTGCTCGCTCCCGAGCCGGAGCTCGAGAATGTGGACCTGGAATGCAACGGTCGAGTCGAGGATGAGAACGTGTCGGACTCCTCGGTTGCCGTCGAGGACTCGATGCCCAAAGTGTCTGACCAAGACGCCGAATACGGTTACAGAGGGGAAAGTGTGGATTCCTCCAAGAACCTGGCGCAAATTCTACCGGAACTGGACGTGTCGGCCCTTGCTCTGTTCGACCTGTGCCATAGGGCGGCGGATGCCCTACAGGTCGCGTGGCCATACCTCACGCCTCGCCAACAGGCTACGAGGCTGGCGGGGAACTACTTTTATGCGAAGCAGCCAACAACGTCGCAAAAAATGTCCATTTTCCCGGACTTCCTCATAGAGCTCAAACGCTCCTGGGTGGAACCCGGAGCTCCCATGACGTTGCCACTATCCCAACTCCTGGATGTCGCTGGAATGGATACAACGGGCCTCGCCAGCACACCCCTGATAGAGGAAACCCTGGCGGCTCATCCGGCCCCCGCAGCTACGGGGACGAAACCAGCGTTGCCCAGCAGGGCCTGCCTCGCTTCGGAGAAACTGCTTGAAAAGTGCTACAAGGGTCAGGGCCTCGCGGCTCGCGCGATGAACGCATCGACCATGGTGCAGGCATACCTGGCAGAAAAACTGCAGGATCTCCAGATAACAAAAACAGAGCAACGGAGGCCATGGAGGAAGCCCGCCGCGCCTCTGACTTTGTGCTCCGCATGATAGGGACAATAGCCATTTCGGAAGGCAGAGCAATGGCGGAAATAGTTGTCGTCCAGCGCCATCTTTGGCTGACGTTATCGGACCTCCCGGAAAACCAGAGGTTCCCCTTCCTCCAGCACCCGATTGAGCTGACGGGACTCTTAGGGGGAGCCCTGGAACGTGTCCAGGCCAGGCTGGAACAAAGACGCAAACAGGCGGAAGCCCTCCGCGAGGGGCTGCCGAGAAAAAGCTTTGCACCCCCAAAGGAAGACATGCATGGCCCTCCACGGAAGAGACCCGCCGGTGACAGTGAGACTTTCCAGTACCGACCGAGGGCCTCTTCAGTGACCTTGGGTGGAACTCAGATTCGGGCCTGATGAAGCAGGACAAACTGATAATTTTACAGGTTTGCTCGCCCACGCGGTACGGGAACCTAACCTTTTGATCCCAGTCTCTACTTGTAAAATACTACGAGGAGCTGGTGACATGTACGTGCGTACCAAACATGACTCGCCTACTGTATGTGTAATCAAAACAAACACTGTTTCATGCATGTACAAAAATAAAAGTACCAAAGCACAAACTGCCCTGGTTCTTGACTCGAGTCCCATTTTTATAAAACACAAACCAAGTGGTCAAACTATGAACCACAGCAAGATACACGAGCTCTGCCGGAGACGGTCAGATCTCGCAATATCTTCTGTTGGGCTGACCAACCTGCTCGAAAGAGCACGAGAGGGGTCAAAGGCCACCCCTCCAGCACTAAAACATGACGAGCAGCAATTGGACATGCCTTCCAGGCTCATGGCGCATGCGCAGGCCTGGAAGGCGTGTCTACCAAATGATTGGGTCATGACAACGATATGTCATGGGCTCAAGTTACAGTTCACCAGGAGACCACCCCCTTTCACAGGGGTACTGCAATCAAAAATTAACCCTACACGCGCACATGTGTTGAGGAAGGAAGTTTTGACGATGCTGCAGAAGGGAGTGATAAGTTTGGTCCCGAGACGCAAACTATGCTCTGGCCACTACAGCAAGTACTTCCTGGTGCCCAAAAAGGATCATTCCCTGAGACCAATTCTGGATCTAAGGACTTTGAATAAAAGAATAAAAACTTTTAAGTTCAAGATGCTTACACTGTGGAATAGGTGGTGGCCGAGGACGGGGACCCTGGCGGTCGGATCCTCGGCTACAGAAGCTGGCCATTGGGACATGGAATGTCACCTCTCTGGTGGGGAAGGAGCCTGAGCTAGTGTGTGAGGTTGAGAGGTTCCGGCTAGAAATAGTCGGACTCACCTCAACGCATGGCTCTGGCTCTGGAACCAGTTTCCTTGAGAGGGGTTGGACACTCTTCCACTCTGGAGTTGCCCCTGGTGAGAGGCGCCAAGCAGGAGTGGGCATACTTGTTGCCCCCCATCTTGGTGCCTGTACGTTGGGGTTCACCCCGGTGAACGAGAGGGTAGCCTCCCTTCGCCTACGTGTGGGGGACGGGCTCTGACTGTTGTTTGTGCCTATGCGCCAAACGGCAGCGCAGATTACCCACCCTTTTTGGAGTCCTTGGAGGGGGTATTGGAGGGTGCGCCTCCTGGGGACTCCCTTGTTCTGCTGGGGGACTTCAACGCTCACGTGGGCAATGACAGTGAGACCTGGAGGGGTGTGGTTGGGAGGAACGGCCCCCCTGATCTGAACCCGAGTGGTGTTCTGTTGTTGGACTTCTGTGCTCGTCATGGATTGTCCATAACGAACACCATGTTCAGGCATAAGGGTGTCCATATGTGCTCTTGGCACCAGGACACCCTAGGTCGTAGTTCGATGATCGACTTTGTTGTCGTCTCATCTGATCTGCGGCCGCATGTCCTGGACACTCGGGTGAAGAGAGGGGCGGAGCTGTCAACTGACCACTACCTGGTGGTGAGTTGGCTCCGATGGTGGGGGAGGATGCCGGTCAGACCTGGCAGACCCAAACGTATTGTGAGGGTCTGCTGGGAACGTCTGGCAGAGTCTCCCGTAAGACGGAGCTTTAACTCCCACCTCCGGGAGAGCTTTGAACACGTTCCGAGGGAGGCGGGGGACATTGAGCCCGAGTGGGCCATGTTCCGCGCCTCTATTGTCGAGGTAGCTTATCGGAGTTGTGGCCGCAAGGTTGTTGGTGCCTGTCGTGGTGGCAATCCTCGAACCCGGTGGTGGACGCCAGCGGTAAGGGATGCTGTCAAGCTGAAGAAGGAGTCCTATTGGGCCTTTTTGGCAGTTCCCTTGGATTGGCAGACTGGGGTGGTGGTTCCCCTATTCAAAAAGGGGGACCGTAGGGTGTGTTCCAACTATAGGGGGATCACACTCTTAAGCCTCCCTGGTAAGGTCTATTCAGGGGTTCTGGAGAGGAGGGTCCGTCGGATAGTCGAACCTCGGATTCAGGAGGAGCAGTGTGGTTTTCGTCCTGGTCGTGGAACACTAGACCAGCTCTACACCCTCAACAGGGTCCTGGAGGGTGCGTGGGAGTTTGCCCAACCAGTTTACATGTGCTTTGTGGACTTGGAAAAGGCATTCGACCGCGTCCCTCGGGGGGTTCTGTGGGGGGTACTCCGGGAGTATGGGGTACCAGGCCCTTTGATATGGGCTGTTAGGTCCCTGTACGACCGGTGTCAGAGCTTGGTCCGCATCGCTGGCAGTAAGTCGGGCTCGTTTCCGGTGAGAGTTGGACTCCGCCAAGGTTGCCCTTTGTCACCGATTCTGTTCATAACTTTTATGGACAGAATTTCTAGGCGCAGCCAAGGTGTTGAGAGGATCCGTTTTGGTGGCCTTAGAATCTCTTCTCTGTTTTTTGCAGATGATGTGGTCCTATTGGCTTCATCAGTTCGTGATCTACAGCTTTCGCTGGAGCGGTTTGCAGCTGAATGTGATGCGGCCGGGATGAGGATCAGTTCCTCCAAATCCGAGGCCATGGTCTTGAGCCGGAAAAGGGTAGCATGCCTTCTCCAGGTCGGGGAGGAGGTCCTGCCCCAAGTGGAGGAGTTTAAGTATCTCGGGGTCTTGTTCACGAATGAGGGAAAACTGGAGCGTGAGATCGATAGGCGATCCGCAGTGAAGCGGGCGCTGTAGGTCTGTCGTGGTGAAGAGAGAGCTGAGTCAAAAGGCAAAGCTCTCAATTTACCGATCGATCTATGTTCCTACCCTCATCTATGGTCATGAGCTCTGGGTTATGACCGAAAGAACGAGATCTCGGATACAAGCGGCTGAAATGAGTTTTCTCCGCAGGGTGTCTGGACTCTCCCTTAGAGATAGGGTGAGAAGCTCAGTCATCCGGGAGGGACTCGGAGTAGAGCCGCTGCTTCTCCACATCGAGAGGAGCCAGTTGAGGTGGCTCGGGCATCTGGTTAGGATGCCTCCTGGACGCCTCCCTGGTGAGGTGTTCCGGGCATGTCCCACCGGGAGGAGACCCAGAGGAAGACCCAGGACACGCTGGAAATCCAACGAGAGGGTACGCTCCGGTGTATAATACGCTTTGGCCAATATTTGGAAATAAATCAGAAAAATCGGTAGATAATACGCTTCGGTGTATAATACGCGCTGCCGTGACAGTCTTTTTTATGGCCACTAGATGGCGCCAGGATACGCCTCCAGGTACAGTCTGCAGGTAAACAGACTACAGGGTGCATTAGCGCCCATAGCGGCCGAAACTGGTACTGCACCATTTTTAGGCCAAAATGAAAAAGCGAATCAGAGCCAAAAATGGGTCTAAAAATATGGGGGAAAATCTGTAGATAATACGCTTCGGTGTATAATACGCAGGACATTCAAATGAGCAATAAAAGTGCTATTATACACCGGTCTTTACGGTAGCTGGAATTTCAAGACGCCTTCAGGGTTCACAAAAAACTCTGACAGACAGTTGCGACAGGCTGATGGAAACCGATCACAACTACACGTTCACAGAATGGCCAAATTATTGTATTTTTGGCCTTTTTCGGGATTATTGATCGTACATCGTACAGAGGGCAAAATTATCGTACAAATACGATAATTATCGTACAGCTGGCAACACTGAGCCTGAGTATAATGGAGACCCCTGATGGACGAAAAAAGGTACTGCAGACAGGAGCATAATAATTTCTAGAAAAACCAAAAACAGGTCGGAGTCACTTTTATTTGTAATTTAATTTAGTCATCCAGTTGGGTTATTCGTTCTGAAACATTTAATAAAAGTAAAAGGATGCAAGTACAGATTTTAATAACTGTTTGGAGTCAGAGGAATAAAAAAGAGAACAGGAGGGGCTGACAACCTCTCTCCCCTGAAACGTACAACACAAACAGTTAATTAACTATGCACACTTAGGAGGTATTAACACGTAGCACAATGAAACTTGAGTTTGATATTGGCTTGTATGAATTATGGACATTGAAAGCAATAAGAGGACAGATTGGGGTTTGAAGAATAATAAATAATAATAATAATAATAATGAATTCAATTTATAACGCACTTTTCATTAATGAAAATCTCAAAGTGCTAAAGAGGGAGTAGCCCTCACAGACAGGTCTTAAATAAATACACCTTTAATTTTAATCTATTGAGGACATAAATTGAATCTAAAATTGAATGGGCAGCACGGTGGCACAACTGGTAGAGCTGCTGCCTCTCAGCGAGAAGGTTGCCGGTTCAAATCCCGGTCCGGGGCCTTTCTGGGTGGAGTTTGCATGTTCTCCCCGTGCATGCGTGGGTTTCCTCCGGGTACTCCGGTTTCCTCCCACAGACCAAAAAACATGCTTGTTAGGCTGATTGGTGACTCTAAATTGACCCTAGGTGTGAGTGTGAGAGTGGATGGTTGTTTGGTGTGAGTGAGACAGGTCCCTCTTGTAAATGAGTCCCCGTGACTCAACGAGGCTAGCCTGTATAAATAAAGGTTGAATGAATGAATGAAAAAAAATCTCAATTTATAACAAGTGGAGAATTGGACTTTAAAAATCGACTAATAGTTATATACCTGGAACAACAGGCCAAAATGAACGAGCCCATATTTTTACTTTGAATAAATGAGCCACTGAGCTTAACAATTTCAAATTGACAATTTAGGAGGGCATCCCGTGGTGCCGTTTAGACATGAAAATTATACACAATACATAAATAAATCCAACGAGAGGGCAGATCTTAGAAGGATCAAGGAATTGGCTAATTATCATAGACAGTATACTAGCAAGGGGGTCTTAGAAAACAGTACATTATATTTTCTAAAATAAAAGTAGGCTACAGTATTTTTTGGTTTCGGGATAAATTGATTATTTCACTTTTAGGTAAACTAATGTTTTGGATCTGTTGTGCAGATCAGATTAAAAGATGCCTCTGTCGAAGGATCCATAATAAAGCTTGTTGACAGAAAATTAATTTGATCCTGGTCTGTAAATGATTTTTTAATTCTTTTAAATAGCCTCATTGGACAAGTTTGGTGGAACGGCAAGAGTGAGTCTTATTAATCCCACCTCATCCTTGCAAAACACATAATGGTAAACATGCATTAAGATAGGCCTCTGTCAAAACACATGCAGCATCTGACTTTTGAATCTTAGCTACTGTGGTTATTGATCAGATCGGATCAGATTTAATATGAAGGTGTGTCCAGAACTGGCTCATGGTGACTTCACTGAGAACAACAACAACATGGCTGGACTCATATGCAGCCCTGCTCAAAGAACTCTTGAGGGGCTTACGCAAAGAACGACTGAAAACAATAAAGGCACCAAAAGAAGGGCAGTGCACTGGACTGTCATCAAAGAACAAAAGATTGTCCACAGAAACTTTCAGCCAAGCAGAGATAAAGACTTTGTCAAAGAACTGTCAAAACATGGTCATCAGACACAAATGGCCAAAATATACGGTCCAGGTTTGGGGGATCCTGACGAGAATCAGAACCCAGTGAACGTCTCACAGGGGTCTGGAACAAGAGAAGGCTGAACACGTTCTCCAAACAGACAAGAGAACGGGTCCTGTCCAGTAAAGGCTGCACCCCATATTGATCTGTGAGGATCTGTCAATGACCTTTGTATCAGGGGTCAAAACTACAGTTGCTATGATAAATTTTTTAAATGAAACACATAGGCACATTTAGGGCCTGCCAGCGTAGACCTCATGATTCTTAGTTATACTGTGCTCAGGTGGATCTGACGACTTGCTTCTTCTGGTTCCTGTAACTCTGTGGTGAAGCTTAAAGCCTAGGATATAGTTGACGCGTCGCATAGGGCGCGAGGGTGCGCGCGCGAAAAGTGACGCAATCGCATAGTCCCCGCCCCCGCGCTTTGGCCAGCGCGTTGGTTTCGCGCGTGGTCGTGCACCTCCCAGATTTTGAAGCTCCGCAAGCCTAGCGCGCGCGCCGAATTGATTGACAGGTCGGGTAGGGACCTCACAGACAGCCTTCACGCCAGAGCCTGCAGCTGTCTGCGCCGCTGTGGTCGTGGAAACGGCGTCGCGACGCATGGAGGAATGTTTTTTATTTGATATAAATGTATTAAATTCCCCAAGCGAGCGGAAAGCCATTTGTTTTTGTTGTGTGATTTCAAACAGTTCTTCTTCTACGGTAGATTTCTTCTTCTACACCCTTTCTTGCAACATATGCACAGGTTTTAGAGGGTACTGCCACCTGCTGGTCAGTAAAAGAACAGCACTTTGCCATGCGCTGCCGTGCTACACTATAAACGCATGAAGCCGCACGGCACAGTGCGCGCGCTGCCCGCGCGCTCCAGCTTGTGGACCAAAGCGCGACTATATCCGAGCCTTAAGGAAAGCAAGGGAAATGATCCTAGCTCCTGACCCTAAAACGAGTTAACTTTTATATTTTGTTTTTGATACAATGTTTTATAGAATTGAAGAGAGGGCGGCAGTTATCCTTGGCGGAGTGCATGTTGGGAATCTGATGTGTCACAAGGGGTACATTTTGGTAAATACTTATAACTTTAAAGAAAATGAGATGATATCGTAGATTACAGTTAGCTATATGGTTGTGAAAACCGAATTAGAGGTGGCAATAGGCTGGATTTTAGGAAACATTTTTCTGGGACAAATGCTTAGGTTAAAGGATGGTAAATTTAGACACAATTTCCAATTAACAACCAAATAACTTTGGCGTGCAGACTACAGAATTGAAACAAGGTAGAGTTTTGTTTCATAAGGGGGAAAGGTTGACGGATGTTCCTAAAAATAGAGA
This sequence comes from Garcialebias charrua, assembly GCA_038048925.1. Classification (NCBI taxonomy): domain Eukaryota; kingdom Metazoa; phylum Chordata; class Actinopteri; order Cyprinodontiformes; family Rivulidae; genus Garcialebias; species Garcialebias charrua. The sequence continues at coordinate 1,787 of JBBPBX010071282.1, read as the reverse complement.
GGCTGAAATTGGTCCCTAAAAATAACTAGATTGTAAATGTTTCCTAAAAACCTAAAAACAACTAGTTTGAAAAATGTTCCTAGAAATAACTAATTAACTAATAGATGGTAAATACATTTTAGTATACAAAGCATAATAAGGATAACTGATTATAAACAAAATTCACTTGCGTCGATATTAAGGCGGCATCGGTCTTGAACGTTTTATTTTCTTTAATCATGTCATGGAGGAAGGAGTATTGGTGCAAGCATATTCCTAAATAGGAAGATAACTTAGGAAAGGGTTAGTTCATTAGTTATACAGAGGTTTTAGATTTGGAATGAACAAAATCGTCATACAGCATGAGGCGTCTTAAAGGTTTATATGAGCAATTAACAACAATGTTAAAGGTTTATATGAGCAATTAACAACAATGTTTTTTCCTCTGTGAAATGTGTGTGAAGCAGATCTCTAGTGGGGGACGCCCCTTGGAAATGTTTCCTGGCCTGCAGGCTCAAACCACTCAAACCTGAAGTGGACCTGATCAGAGGATGTTTAGAAATATGATGGTTCTGTAGATTTATAGCAATTGACTTGACTGGACGACATGTGACTTATTGACTCAGGGAGAAGGTGTATAGAACCACAGGTGTACAATGTTTTGTGAATTATGCTCGGCCGCCGCATGTTATGTTACTTTTATGTGTGTAATTTCTGCTATAAGCTGAGTGAAAAGGTACAGTATTTTTGTAAGTATGAACCTCCTCATAATTAACCCTAATGAAGATTAAGTCTCTCCCAAACCCAACTAACATGCATGATTCATTCTTTGTACTACTGATTTATAATTTATTGGGGGTTGTTTGCTATGGATATGATTCTGCTTATTATAGGTAGTTCCTGGAAATGCTCCAGCTGAGGGGGTGAGGATGGAACTCTATTTTTGTTTTATTGCACATTTCCGGGTACAAATTTTAATATAACATTGGAGAAATTGGCTTACGTTTTAGAATTTGACTTGTCAGCACCATTGTGAATGGGTTTATGGATAGACAGTAGAGCAGGGGTGTCAAACTCATTTTGATCTGGGGGCCGCATAGAGCTTAATCTGATCTCACGGGGGCCAGACCAGTATACGTACTAATTCCAAAAGTCCACTTTTTTCTTTGTATTAGTGCGCAAAGAATAAATAAATTATAAAAATATTTACATTAAATTAATTGTCCTTTTACACTTTTACTCAGTTTAACATTTAAGTGCATTACACATTAAAAAACTGATCAGTGATTGCACATTTTAAAACATTTAGTCAACAAACTGTTTTGTTAAATACCCTGATGCATGCTCAATAATCCAGGTAGAAAAATCCAAAAAAGCTAAGTCTGGTCCTCTGGACATTCAAAAAATAAAACAAAACAAAGCAACAACAAAAAAATGTAGAAACGTTTCGTCTTTCGTCCGAAAGACTTCCTCAGTCTGAGTTGCTGTGTTCAGCTCAGTCTTATAAATAGCACCCTCTCACAGTGGATCAACCAGTTGGCTGATGACAGCCTGAAACCAGCTGCTCACATGATCAAGGAGGACCATCAGCCTAACAATGGATTGTTAGCACCCTGATGGTTGTTTACTATTCACAGAGGGCTGAGTGATACTAGCAATCATAGCATTGTAAGAGGGGGACAGTTGAACCCGGAGGCCTCCACCCCTGTTTAATGATGGGCGGTTTCTTTTCACAAAGATGGCCTCCTTTACTCCTCTCTCAAACCAACTTCTCTATCAAGAATGTGAACATCTTCATCCCTGAAAGA
>JBBPBX010071281.1:0-18364 GCA_038048925.1 Garcialebias charrua | reverse complement strand
ATATATATATATATATATATATATATATATATATATATATATTACATATATATATATATATATATATATATATATATATATATATATATATATATATATATATATATATATATATATATATATATATATATATATATATATATATCACACACTTTATGGTATTGTAGGCCATTGCATTAGGTAATACATTCAGCAATTACTTTTACTTTAATACTTTAAGTATTTTTAAAAGCAAGTACTTATTTACTTTTACTTAAGTAAAAATATTAATATGGTACTTCTACTTTTACTAGAGTATATTTTTGTCTGTTTATTTGCACTTTTACTTAAGTACAGTGTTTGAGTATTTTCTCCACCACTGGATTTACCTGACTATATAAATATGCCCCAAGGCCTCCTCCCCGCCAACAGATTGGAATGGCCTCATATACATACCAATGGCTTTAAAAATGCTAATTCAATTTGTCAGTTTGACAATCCCATGGGTTGCATAGGTAGAATTGTCATTTTGACAAAAACTGGTAGAGCTAGTGTTAACTCTCGGCTGTTCAAAACAACCGGAAACAAACAAGTAAATTTCAGGTTTTTAACTCTCGGCTGTTCAAAACAACCGGAAACAAACATGTAAATTTCAGGTTTTTAACCCATTTCTGTCAGAATAAAATGAAGTTCTCAAATGAAGCTACGTTTTAAGCAACAAGATCCTGATTTAATTACTAACGGACAAGAAAACACATTAAAATGAGCAGTTTGTATGAAAGAAAAGGCTTTTTTCTGTTTGTAGTTTTTTGTAGTTTTTTTGTAGTTTTGTGTTTTTGAAGTCAGACATGTGAGCAGGAAGTTGTTTGTTTCTCTTCTGTTTCAGTAAAAGTGTAACAGGATCAGCTGAAGCTGCTCATATCGGCCTCGTGGCGACTCTGTGTGATATTTCCATGTTGTCCTTGAAACGGCGCACTCTCAATGTCACCTCCCAGCACGTGCACACACACACACCCACACACACACACACACACACACGGCTCCTCTGATCGCTCTGCTCCACAGATTTCAAGACAAATCATCTTTTACGTTCCTCTCTGCTTTTCCTCACATTCCTCGCCTCTTTCTAGTTTTCTCTTCTGCTTGCTCAACGAGTGTTGGGGGTGGGGGGGGGGTCCAGTTTGCTGTGGAGCTGGAGGCCTCGCTGTTTCTGAGACTCCTTTATTGACAAGCGGGCCTGCCGGTCCGCAGCCTGCTGGGAGCCGAAGAGCAGCCGAAGATCAGCTGTGCAGCGCCACATGTTGATGAGAGGAGACGCACGGAGTGGAAGTGACGAGACGGAGGGAGGGAGGGAGGGAGGATGCAGCGGTGGTGTGTGTTTTCAGCCAACCTTGTTGAGATGAGAGGAAGAGGAGGATGAGGAAGGGTCACTTCTCCCTAACTGCCTCTCCTCAGCATGAAAGATGAGGCTCTGCAGCCGGAGAGAGAGGCTCCTGAGTCTGATCCTGCTTTAAGCTGCTGAGAGAGCAGGATGAAGGTGTGTGTGTGTGCGTGTGCACACTCAGAGTTCAAAACAAACTCCTCCAGTCTTTCTGACCCTTTGACCACAGCTGCTGCTGAAGCTCCGCCCATCGGCTCCTTCAGGACGATGTGACAAAAACGTCACGTCCGCATTTATTTATTTATTAATTATTTATTTTTACAGTTTTATCACAAATTTTACATCAATTATTTTGTTACAAGTTACAAAACGGTGCGGCCAAACTACAATTCTACGTAAAAACGTACAATATTCCCGGTCAGAAACAAACACATCGACACGTTGGTTCATTTAAAACGGATTTAAAACAAACCACTTTGTGATGAGCTGTTTTTATTTGTAATGTTTTTATTTGTAATGTTTTTATTTGTAATGTTTTTATTTGTAATGTTTTTATTTGTAATGTTTTTATTTGTAATGTTTTTATTTGTAATGTTTTTATTTGTAATGTTTTTATTTTTAATGTTTTTATTTGTAATGTTTTTATTTGTAATGTTTTTATTTGTGACTGTAGCTATATAATTAGATATAAAGTCAACAAGCTGTTTTATAGTCAGTTTATTTCTTCTCTGCTCTTTGTAACAATGAGCGGCTGGTTCTTTAATCAATGAACTCAGTTGTTCTTCTTGAGCCTGCACTAAATGTTTTTTACTTGCTAACTCGTAGCTTGTTGTGAACAAGTTGAATCAGAACACACAGACGACTCGAACTCCTTCCACCAGCTGTTTTTATTTCACACTCAAATATGACAAAGTGTATCGTTTGTTTGTTCTGTGTGAGTGTCTGTTATGCTGGTGAAGATTCTCAGTCGTCCAGGACATGATGAAATCAAAAAAGGCGTTCAATACAGGATCAACTGGACTTTATTTGTTGCAAAAAACGTTTCGACTTCTGTCCAGAGTGTCTGTTAGCAAAATATCTCATGAAACATTGATTTAAGTGAAACTTTGAGGGACGTACTTCTGCTTCTGTTCAGCTTTTGGTCTTGACCTGTTCTCAAAATTCTTGTTTCCCCTGGGATTAAGAAAGCATCCATCCATCCATCCATCCAACCAACCATCTACAGTATCCATCTATCTATCCATCTTTCATCCAAACATCCATCATCCATCCAGCCATCTATCCATCTATCCATCTATCTTTCATCCAAACATCCATCATCCATCCATCAAGCCATCTATCATCTATCTATATATCCATTAAACCATCCATCCATCTTTCTATCCATCCATCTATCCAACCATCTATCCATGCATCCATCAAGCCTATCCATCCATCTTTTATCCAAACATCCATCATCCATCCATCAAGCCATCTATCCATCCATCTATCTATCCACCCATTAAGCCATCCATCCATTTTTCCATCCAACCATCTATCCATCCATCCATCCATCCATCAAGCCTATCCATCCATTTTTCATCCAACCAACCATCCATCATCCATCCATCAAGCCATCTATCTATCCATTAAGCCATCCATCCATCCAACCATCTATCCACGCATCCATCAAGCCTATCCATCCATCTTACATCCATCATCCATCCATCTATCCATCTATCCATCCATTAAGCCATCCATCCATCTTTCCATCCAACCATCCATCCATCAAGCCTATCCATCCATCTTTCCATCCATCCAACCATCCATCATCCATCCATCACGCCATCTATCCATCCATCAAGCCTATCCATCCATCTTTCCATCCAACCATCCATCATCCATCCATCAAGCCATCTATCCAGCCATTAAGCCATCCATCCATCCAACCATCCATCCATCATCAAGCCTATCCATCCATCTTTCATCCAACCATCCATCAAGCCATCTATCATCCATCTTTCATCCAACCATCCATCATCCATCCATCAAGCCATCTAGCCATCCATCATCTATCCATCCATCAATTTTCCATCCATCCATCAATTCAGCCATCTACCCAGCCATACGTCCATCATCCAGCCATTAAGACATCTATCTTTAATCCATCCATCATCTATTCATCCATCCGTCAATCTATCCACCCATCCACCATCTATCCATCATATATCCACCCATTCATCCATCCACCCATCCATCCATGAAGCCATTTATCCATTCATCTATTCAACCATCTATCCAACCATCTATCTAGCCAACCATCCATCTATCCATCATCCATCCATCCAGTCATGTATCCATCTATCCACACATTTATCTATCCAACCATCCATCCAGCCAGCCAGCCAGCCATGATTCCATCCATCTATCTACTGTATCCATCCATCCATCATCTATGCAACCATCCATCCAGCCATGTATCCATCCATCTATCCATCCATCCATCATCCATTCATCTATGCAACCATCCATCCACTTCAAGATGGACACCACAGCAAACATGTGTACAGCACAGTTAATTTGCTAGATGTGGAGCTAAACCTCAGTGTGGTAGTAGCTGAGAGTCCGTCACAACACATACTCTGAGAGATTGTGCAGGACCAGAGCACCGTCAGTCGAGGCCAAAAGCTGTTTGGCTTGAAGGTTTGGCTCATAGCTTCGCCTGTTTCAGTGGTAAACGTTTGGCTGGGTGTAATCCGCTCCAGAACACGTGGATCCTGAGCCTGGATCCACGGGGCTGAGTGGGTCGCCGGGTCACACGGATCAGAGCAGGTGGGGAGGTTAACGGTAGAGCTGTGCCTAGAATGAAACCGAGGGCGAGCGATGAGCGGAGACCAGAGAAGAGCTGAAGTTGAGCGATGGAGCAGAAATGCTTCAAAAAGACGTAAGAACAGAGCAGAGTTTACAAACCAGAGAAATAATTTGTTGTGGTGAAAGATTCAACTTGAACATGGCGTTCCTTAAATGAATGCATATCGCCCGCCAGCTTCCAGAGATCCCACTCCATCAGTCAGCGTTTAGAGCCTGTGCTGGGGCGACTCTCAGCTACTACCACCCTCAGCTTTAGCTCCTAATCTGGAAAACCGACTGAGCTGTAGCCTTAGCTGTGGTTGCTAAGGTTGATCAGCTGTGGCGGCCATCTTGAATCAGGTGAGCATTATTCAGTTGTAAACGTGCAAGCGAACAAATCCAGTGGTTCAAACATCTGCATCAAAACGTTTGTACTCAGAAATGTTGAGCTGTGACTTTTAGTATTTCTACTTTTTTGAATTGTTTAACTTTATTAAAAATAATTTTCTCCTAAATGCGCTGGGATCTCTTCAGCTGTCAGAAACATCGTTCTCTAAAATCCATTTCTTTATACTCGCTCTGTTTTAATCCCCGTACGCTGCTTTTAGCTGATGTTTTGCCCTCTTAGCTAATTACTTTTGTTGTTGTTTATTGTTCTCTGTATGTTGTTTGGCCTCTCTTGAAAATGAATCCTCATCACTCAATGAGACTAACCTGTTGACATTTTTGCAAATGTTAATCTTTATTTACAGTTTTATCCACTCCTTTGCTCATTTTTGTTAATAACTTCTTTTTTGCTAAACTTAGCTTTTAGCTACTGTTTTTCTAATTGTAAATTTAGCTTAGTTTTTTTTCCATTTGGCTTACAACTATTGTTGAACATTTTTGCTTTTTAGTAGTTTTAATAATTTCAGCCTTTAGCTACTGCTATCCATAGCATTTAGCTACAGTGTAAAACAAAACATAGTTGCAATTTTTTTTCTTATACAATTTTTAGATTTTAGTTACGGTCTTGTTAATATCTTCTGGCACTGTTTTTATCATTTTAACTTTTAGCCATGGATTATTGATAATAGCTCTATGGCTATTGTTCCGTTACATTTAGCGTACTGCTGATATTTTGCTAATTTTAGTTTTTAGAGTCAGTGTAAAACTGTATATATGTGCTCAATGTTTTTTATACAACTTTTAGCTTTTCGTGTTTCTGGTGTAAAACATTTGCCAAATCTTTCACGCAAGTTTGCTCGCTGTGGCAACCCCTAAAGAAAGGAGCCGCCGAAATAAACTTACTTAAGCTAATACTGTATTGTCTTTTAGCTTTGGTTTTGCTCATTTCAGGTTTTAGCTTCTAGCTATGGATTTGTTAATATTGGCTTTTAGTTATTATTTTGCTACATTGAGCATAAAGCTACAGTTTTACAAAGTTTAGCTATGGTTTTACTCATTTTAGTCTTCAGCCAATGTGTGTCTACACCTAGCTTTTAGCTATTATTTTGTTAATTGTAGCTTTTTGCTAAGGTTTTGTTTCATTTAGCTTTTAGCTACTGTTTTGATATTCGTAGCTTTTAGCTACAATACTTGTTGTATTGTTGTTTGTCAGCCGGAGGAGCAGCCGTTGGAAGAAACAAAGCTGTAAAAAGAATTTACAGATGAACAAAACTCAACATAACCGTTCACTTTATGTCCCTTATTAACTGATTTATTGTGGTTTTATTTATTTTTTACTTTTCAGCTCATCATAAACTCAGATTATTGGTCTTCAGAGCAGAAACATGAAATAAATCTCTCCTGTGGGCGAAGGAAATGTTCGTGCACCTGTTCGGCTGCAGTGAGCGACGAGCCGAAGCTCTCAGTCTAATTATCTCTTTATTGCTGCAGAAAAACTTAGCAGTGATTTCTCTGTTGACTGACTGTAACACACACACATACACACACACACACACACACACACACACACACACACACACACACATCAGAAAACTGGGCCTTACAACGTAGCATAAACAAGGACACACACACACACACACACACATACACACACATACACACACACATACACAGACACACTCCGCTGTGTGAATCAGACATCTGATCCTAATCAACCGTTTTCAACTCCTCCTCAGTCAGAATCACAAACGTGAAGCAACAACAAACATTTTATTGACGTTTATTTTTCCTCTTCGGCTGCGACAGATTGTCGCTCATGAGTCGACAGCAGAGACGAGCTGATCACTTTGTGTTTATAGATGTTTAGCTGTACGCAGAGTGCGTGGTCATTTATCTCTCTAACTATCTCAGAACCACCAGAGGCACGTCGACAACTGATCAACAAACCAATTCAAGATGGCTGCCACAGCTAACAGCCCGTAGCTAATAAATACAAGCAGTACTGTACTGTACTGTACTGTACTGTACTCTGGTGTTCCTCGTTGCTGACGGGTTTGAGTAGTGAATGTTTTGTTGTTTTGGAGATGAGTGTTTTTCTGGGATGGAATGGAACAGTGAATGAAAGTAAACCTTAATGTTTTTGGAGCAACATCTTGAAGTGGTACACTGTGACACAGCGATCAGTGTTGCCAGATAGAATCCAGGTTTTCCAGCCCAAAAATCTGTTAAACACCGCCGAAAAACCGCCCAATCAGAAAGTGTCACGTGACACATCACATACAGCAAAGCGGGGGGGGGGAATAAGAGTTAGGTCCTCTGGATGGGTTAAAAAATTGTAGAAACGCTTCTTCTTTTATCCAACAGACTTTTTCTTTTTTTACTTCTGTATTTACAAAAAAAAATATATAAAATCACACACACACAGTACCCCCAACTCCTGTAAAGATATATCGGTGTTTATTTGTTCAATGTGATTAATCAAAACCAGTTAAATGTGATCATTGGTGCTCTTTATTAAGAAAATCAACATGTCACATTTCAGGAACTGATTATTATAGACACATTAAATGTTCACTAATGAATATTTCTATATTTATCATCACAGTAATAGTGTTACACACATTATTAGTTGTTAACACTCAAAATTAGTGTTTACCTATACTGTAACCTAAACATTTAAGGAATAAACATTTTTATTAATCACTTTAAAAGTTATAAATGTTGTCTTTGGTGCATGTTTGCTTTCCAAATATATGTCCAAATGTCATTCACACGGTGTGTGTGAATGACAGGCATAAAACACTTTGTAAAACGGTGCTTTATGAAGTTCAGTCCGTTTCCTTCTATCAGTTGACCGGCAGTTCTGCCACATCCAATATGGCGGCCGCTCTGACGTACCGCCGCTACGGACCAGCCCACTCAACGAGGCGTCCACTAACTGCCTCACCAGTTCTCTGTTGGGATCGCCCTGGCAGATGACAATAGCCAATCAGTGATGGAGAAAGGTCAGAGGAGCTTTGCTATGAAATAATGATGAATGATTGTTTGAAATTCATTTAATAGTTAACTCAGAAACCGCCGATCTGACTCCAAATCCGCCCAAATTATCACCACCCGCCCGAAGCTATTTTTAGCCGCTAAGTAGAGAGTGAAAACCGCCCAAATGGCGGTAAACCGCCCAATCTGGCAACACTGACAGCGATGCTGACCAGTGGAGGGAGAAACGTTATCCACTACCAGGTGCAGTGGAGGAGCCAGGGGGTGGCCAATGGGGGCTTTGAATTTTCGTTCACCCCATTCTTTTAAGCAAAGTATACTTTGAAGCTATGTAAAAACTAGAAAGTACAGGTAGTCCCCGACTTACGAGCGAGTTCCGTACTTATGAGTTGCTCGTAAACCGGAAATTCGTACGTCGGAACACGAAGCACATGTTCTCGTAAGTCCGGATTTTCGCTCGTAAGTTGGAACGGTTTTGCTAGCGCGACTACAAACACTCGTTTTTCATCGAAAAACTGCTTATGAGTGCATAAAAATGATCGGAAACGTGTGTCCACATGTTTAGCTAACGAACTGTGGTGAAAAAACACAGAAAAACTCGGTATTTTTTGCGTTTTTTCCAAAAATTCGCCAGCTCGTAAGTCCGGAACCTCGTATGTAAGAGCGCTCGTAAGTCGGGGACTACCTGTATAGTTTTCTTAAATGATTGGTGTGTCTTGTTTACATCTCTCTCTATCTCTATATCTCTCTATTTCTCTTTCTCTGTGTGTGTATATATATACAGTATATCAAAGCTGGGCACCGCTAATTAAAAAATTAGTTCCACAATTTCTAAAACGCTTATTAATTTTTTAGGTCCACAATTTCAAAAGCACAAATGTCTTATGAAAATTAGGGGAAGCTAATCTAATCCGCTATTTCTATATTTCTATATTATATATATATATATATTTATATATAGCCGGCAGCGTTATCAATATTTGCACTACACTGCCAACTGAAAAGTAACAAAAATGATCCTAAAAGGATGAAATTACAAAAATCAAAGGATTTATTTAATACTTTACGTACATATATTCTATTCGGCCACGAAATTAACAAAAAATAGAATGATCTTTTAATCCCTAAAACCACGTTTGAATCTCAAATACACGGGTGTGTCGCCACCGCATTTATACATAGTAACCCAAATACATGAAACTAACGACTCGCCGTCGAATGGTCGTGTAAGGATGTGGCTCCCTCTGGTGGTCGTCTCCTTCCGCCCATCACCTTGTCTTGCATGTTGTCTGTCTCAGGTGTGTATGATTTAGGTAATTAGGCTGTGTATATAAGTTTGCATTTGTGTGCATGTCTTTGTCGGGCCATTCATCTTCCTACCCTGGTGTGTCGTGATTTTGCAGCTCCTTGGTTTTTGTGAGTACAACTCGTCATGCTGAAGTTTTTGTATTAAGCCACAGTTGAGCTCTTGAGTTTTTGTTATTAAAGCTTTTTGACTTTTTACCTCGTGTCTCTGAGTGTCCGTCTGCACCATTGGACTCACCCCCTCTCACACCACGCTGGATCATAACAGGTCGACACAAAACGCACAATAAAATCATCCGGCCACGTTAATTTGGCTTGAAACAGCGGGGTTCTCTACGGATTTATCCATTAGTAACCCAAAACAACCAGCTGGACACAGAGTTCAGCGTCTATAGGTAGTCAACAGATTTAATGAAAAGTAACTAAAATACATAAAAATAACGACTCGCCGTCGAATGGTCGACACAAAACGCACAATAAAATCATCCGGCCACGTTAATTTGGCTTGAAACAGCGGGGTTCTCTACGGATTTATCCATTAGTAACCCAATGCGACACAAAACGCACAATAAAATCATCCGGCCACGTTAATTTGGCTTGAAACAGCGGGGTTCTCTACGGATTTATCCATTAGTAACCCAAAACAACCAGCTGGACACAGAGTTCAGCGTCTATAGGTAGTCAACAGATTTAATGAAAAGTAACTAAAATACATAAAAATAACGACTCACCGTCAAATGGTGGACACAAAACACACAATAAAATCATCCGGCCACGTTAATTTGGCTTGAAACAGCGGGGTTGTCTGCGGATTTATCCAAGTACCCAGCACAACCAGCTAGCCACAGAACTAGCCCTCGAGTTCACGACTGACCCGGAAGATGTCAAGATGGAATAGTCCATTTTTAGTAGGGGGATAAAGAAATCGACCGTTTTTTTAATTGCGTATTTAATGATCGTTTTCATCGTAACTATAATTATTTTTATGTTAAATGTACATTAACAAGCAGGATCAATGTTAGTGATGTAGGTGACTGCACGGGGCGAGGCGGGGCCGGGGCCACTGCTGAAATGGGACCCCCAGGCATTTACCTACATGGTAGAGCCGAGTCTGTTCTCAGCTCTGCCCCCCTCACCCTCACACCCTTCCTCCTCTCTGCTGTTTACGGTGGGGAAAAAGGTAAAACAAGCAGCATAAGAGCTTGTAAATAAGTTTATTGGTTTTTACTGATAGATAATTAGTTATTAGCGGTACTGCATTTTAAATAAAAATAGCACAAATCCGCTTATGAATTATAAAAGTTAGTCAATTCACAAAAACGCTGACAAAAAGTTTAGGTCCACTGTAAGTGGATTAGCGCTTTAGCGCTACCTAGCGTTCATATTAGCTGCTAATCTCAGCCTGTCCCTCAAGAAGTTGCTAGACTTCAGCAACTTCTCATTCGAGCTCCATGTCTTCAGCGGTGTGTTTTTCTTGTTCAACCGCGGTCAGCTGCGTCCACTCCGACCTGCTGTCTGACAGTCTAACAGCGACTGACCGAAATCAGAGCGCCCGCCCTAGATTGAACAATAAAAAACACAGCTGAAGCCACAGAGCTAAAATGTTCACAGAGAAGTTGCTAAACTTCATCATAATTAACAACCAACAGCTGTCAGCTGTAGAAAATGAAGGATTTCACAGCTTGATACTTGCAGCCAACAGTAAACAATCACAAAAAAGCATATTAATTAAAAATCACAAGAAAACTGTATTTAAAAAAAAACATAAACAGTTGCATTATAAAACAATGTAAAATACTAAAAGTAGGAACATGTCTGTGTTGGTTTATGCCAAGAACTTAGCAGATGTAAAGCTATTTAATATTTTATTTAATTCATTTATTCATTCATTTAAAAGAGACGAAATAAAACAAATTCATCAAAAAGAAAACATTGAATGAAAAGAGTGCAGAAAGAAGAAAAAATGTCTTACATCACCCCCTTATAATAAACATTGAACCAGTCCGGCCCTTGGACGGTCCGGCCCTTGGCTTGTAGCAAAAAATTTTTTTGGCCCTCGGTGTATTTGACTTTGACACCCCTGCTCTAAGGAATAAAAAGTAGGCAGGAAGTGGAACACCTGCAGAGCTGGTGCAGGAAGGAACAACCTTCACATCAATGTGAAGAAGATGAAGGAGATAGTCATGGACTTCAGAAGGAAAGGAACACCCCCCTCCCCCCCCGAATATAAGAGGATCTGCGGTGGAAGTGGTCTCCAGCGTCAAATACTGTACTTGGGTGTACACCTGAACAACAGCCTCAACTGGAGCAACAACACCACCAGCCTGATCAAGAAAGGTCATCAGAGACTCTACTTCCTCAGACGGCTGAGACGAGCTGGTCTGAGCAGCCCAGTCCTCACCTCCTTCTACAGGTGTGCAGTGGAGAGCATCCTGTGCTCCAGCATCAACGTGTGGCATGGAGGCTGCACAGCTGCAGAAAGAAAAGCTCTGCAGAGAGTGGTGAAGGCTGCACAGAAGATGTTGGAGTCAGTCTCCCCACCATCACAGACATCTACACCTCCAGATGCAGGAAGAGGACCACCTGCATCATCATGAAGGACCCCACTCACCCAGCACACACATTTTTTGCCCCGCTCCCCTCAGGCAGGAGGTTAAGGAGCATTAAGTGTAGAACCACTAGACTGAGGAACAGCTTATACCCTGAGGCTGTTAGACTCATGAATCTCTAACCAGGATAATCACTGTGAAAAGAACATCCAGCCCCCAGTATAGCTCTGCGTTGGGCCAAACGCCACTCCACGCCGTGCGAGCGCCACGGCACAAGCCTTTGAACGCGCCAAGCTCAAATTTTACGACCGCTTACGCGCGCGCATTGTCTCACAATAAACTGCCCGGTGCCGGACTGTTTTGTATGAGACACAAATGTATTAAATTCCTCTTCTTCATCACTGATCTGGACTTTTCTTTTGTTTTTTTGCCAAAAGTCAAGTGATTGCTTCCTCCTCCTTCCTCATGAGAAGGAAATGAATGAATCTGTCACGAGCGAACTAAACTCATGTCCAACGTGGCTGTGCGAGGTTCTAAATATTTCCTGCTGTTCTGGACCAGCGCTCCCTGTTTTTATTTTATTTTTTAGAACTTTTTATTAACATATAAACACAGAAAACCGCTGCACAGCCCTCTGCCTTTTTCCCCCCACCCGACCTGTCAATCAATTCAGTAGGCGTGTCAGCAAATGACCAATCAGCGACCTCAGTTTGTCCCGTAGGTAAACGCTCCGCCCTGCTGCTCAAATTATGTCAAGAATTTGGAGCTTCACGCTGAGCTATACTGTGAACTGCCTGCGCGCAGCACACGCGCGTCGAGCGGCGTTCGGCCCAACGCACAGCTATACTGGAGCCTTAATGCCACTTTAATTGATGATATGTGACTTATCTGTGCTCCTCATTATCTATGTTGATGATCTCATGCTGCTGATTATCTCATGCTGCAATATTCATTCATACACATCTGCTCACCTCAGGCTAATGTTCAGGCTGCTATTGTTACGCTGTATTGTTTTGCATTGTTAGTGTTTAGCGTATATCTTAGATCTTTTTGCTTACTGTTTAGCATTTATTTAGTGTGCATCTTAGATCCTTATCTACTCTTTCTTTTTATACTTTATACTTTGCTATTTTTGGGTGTAACTGGCACCTTGAGTAGGCTCCCCTCCCAAGGCTAAAAAAAAAACTTTCTGTCTTGAAAGTGAGTCCTCATGACTCTGTGAAACTACCTGCATAAATAAAAGTTAAATAAAATTAAAACCTAAACTTAATTCACACTTTACCGTGAACCTAACCATTTAATGCAAAAATGACAATCTTTGCTCACTGTTTGAACCATATGGACCACTGGTAATTAATTATATAAGAAAATGTCCTTAAAATGTAACAAAAACCAAGCACACACACTTTTCATTTACCTGAGTGAAGTTGGCCCCCCCACCTTCTGTGTGTGTGTGTGTCTGTGTGTGTGTGTGTGTGTGCATGCGTGTGTGTGCGCGTGTGCGTGCGTGTGTGTGTGTGTGTGTGTGTGTGTTCAGTGTAATTTATGAGATGACTCTTTGTTATTTATGGACCAAAGATACTTCACACGAACTCTGCCTGTGAACCTTGGAACCAATAATGTTGAAGTGCGTTAAAAACTTTGAGTCATTCAGTTCCACAGAACAACACTCACTGCCACAGGTGAAATGTACATCTGGAAATAAAAGAGGGAAAAGCTCGGACTTCAGTGGAAAATTTCTTCAACAATAAAAGCCTCTAACCCTTACATGGCCACCTTGTATGGTAAGTTGTTTTAACAGTTTTTATTTGAAACGAGTGCATGAATGAGAGATGATGATTGTTTTTCAGCTCCCAAGTCAACTCCGTCAGAACTGGTTATCCTGTTACTGGGTGAGCAGGGAAGTGGGAAGAGCGCAGCAGGAAACACAATCCTCTGTACACAAGCCTTTCATAGAAAAGCCACCTGTACCTGCAAGAAGAGTGGCAAAGTCTTTGGACTGCAGGCAAATGACCAGGCTTATACAGCTTTTCTTTACCCACTTGAACTAAATCTCATCTTCACTCATTTTGTCTGAAATTCTTGCAACAGGTGACTGTGGTGGACACACCAGGCTGGCTGTCCCATTGCTCTACTCCAAATTGGGTGTCACGGGAACTTGTCAGAAGTCTGACTCTCTGCCACCCAGGACCACATGTTATCCTACTGGTGCTGCCCACCTTCAGAACATTTGGCCAGCAGCAGTGGAGGGCCATGGAGGCCCAGCTCAGACTGCTTGAATCCCCTATCTGGCAGAGAGCCATGGTTCTGTTCACCCAGCGAGACACGTTAGGTAAACCAACGATCACTGCTACTATCTACTAAATGACAACACCAAACATAACATGATGCCTGTCATTAAATTGGTTTAGTTCCATTCAATTTACCTTGTGTAAGTACAGTCAGTATTTTTGAGAAACTTAATCACATATCGATATTTTCATACATACGGTACATACAGATGTACATAAAGATGTACATATACTTGTAGATGTACAGACATACACGGGTACATTCATTGGTACTGTTACAGCTTGTTGCAACAATGCTCCGTTTCTCATAAAATTTATTCAGTTAAAAGCAGTTGTCTAATGTACGATTGCAAACCTTTAGTGTACGATGAACAAAAAATGTGAAAGAAAATAATATGTTTAATTTACAAAAATCTGCCAAAATTGTAAGAAATTGTGTTGACACTCCTAAAGAGGGTTATCTTTGTGATTATAGACATGTTTCAAACTAAGTGTTTGAACTTAATTAGTATTACAGGAACCTCCAAGCTTTTTTGTAATCAGCCAGTCAGCCTATTTAAAAGGATCAAGCTGATGTCCGCCGTTGCTGAGGGATACGAACGTTTTAGTTTTTGAGATGAGCATTTTTCTGGACCGAAACTGCACAGGAAATGCAAGAAAACCTTTATGTTTTGGTGCAAGATAGTCAATTGGGTAGGAGTTACATCCATCCATCCATCCATCCATCCATTATCTTTTACACGCTTCTTCCATTTTGGGTCACGGGGGTCCATAATAATAATAATAATAATAATAAACTTTATTTGTATAGCACCTTCCACAATGCCTTGCATTGACCAAGGTGCTTAACAGGATAAAAAGAAAAATAAACGGGAACAATAGATCAATGAAAATAGAATAAGAAACCACAGCGATAAAAGAAGGCAATGGAAATAAAAAATGCTACATACTAAAATAACACAAGTAATAAAAGTTACACACAGAAAGCTTTTTTGAACAAGTGAAATAAAAATGCAATTGAAATAAAGATGCTACATACTAAAATACAAAATAATAAAAGTTACACACTGGGTCCATATCCAGCAATCACTGTGCGAGGGGCAGGGTGGACAGTGAACAGGTCGCAAGTCCATCACAGGGCCACATAGAGACAATAGAAACAAACATCCATTCTCTCTCTCTCTCTTACCTAGGGACAATTTAGAGTTACCATCAGTCTATCATGCATGTTTTTGGTCTGTGGGAGGAAACCGGAGTACCTGGAGAAAACCCACACATGCACGGAGAGAACATGCAAACTCCACCCAGAAAAGCCCCCGGACCGGGATTTGAACCAGGGACCTGCTCGCTGAGAGGCAGCAGCTCTACCAGTTGCGCCACCGTGCTGCCCGTAGGAGTTACACTGTGTATAAAAATAAAGGGTATACCTTTTTCTTTTTGCTTGTCCAAGGCAAAGCAGGGTGACCAATCCTGGTGAGTGGAGGGAACAATTTTATCTAGTGCGATGGCAAAGCCAAGGGGCAACCAATGGTGGCCTTGGCCACCATAGATTAATCTATGTCAGGGCGGCCGTGGCGTTGTGGTAATGGCAGTCGTCCCCTGATCGGAAGGTTGGAGGTTCGAATCCCTGTTCCCCACACCATGTGTCCTTGTGTCCCTGGGCAAGACACTTAACTCCAAGTTGCTCCCGGTAGGACTGGAAAGGCGCCTTGCATGGCAGTCTGCCGCTACCGGTGTATGAATGCGTGTATGAATGGGTGGATGGTTGGTATTGTAAAGTGCTTTGGGGCTCCTCACAGGGGGCTAGAAAGCGCTATATAAATAAGCTCCATTTACCATTTTTATGTCCCCCTCTAGGACTACATCTGGTATAGGAATATTTTTTTAACACCTAAAAACCGTATCTCACAAAAGTGAGTACACCCCTCACATTTTTGTAAATATTTTATTATATTTTTTCATGGGACATTACAATGGGGCAGCACGGTGGTGCAGTTGATAGAGTTGCTGCCTCTCTGCGAGAAGGTTGCCCCGGTTCAAATCTCACCCGGGAGCCGTTCAGGGTGGAGTTTGCATGTTCTCACCATGCTGCGTGGGTTTTCTCCAGTTTCCTCCCACAGACCAAGAATGTATGTTAGTCTGATTGGTAACTCTAAATTGTTCCTAGGTGAGAGAGAGTGAGTGAATGAATGAATGGTTGTTTGTCTCGTTTGTGTCTATGTGTCCCTATGATGGACTGGAGACCTGTCTAGGTGTCCCTGATGGACTGGACACCTGCCCATGTGTCCCTGATGGACTGGACACCTGCCCATGTGTCCCTAATGGACTGGACACCTGTCCAGGGTGCACCCCGCCACTCACACAGTGATAGATGGATTTTGACACCAGTGATTCCAGCGACCTGAAAAGGAAGAAGCGGGCAAAAATAATGGATGGATGGATGGATGAATACAAGATATGACACTTTGATGCAATGTAAAGTAGTCAGTGTGCAATTCAATTCAATTTTAATTCAGTTCAGTTTATTTATATAGCGCCAAGTCACAACATATGTCATCTCAGGGCACTGAACAGAAACCTTCATATCAAGTTCAAGTTCAAGTTCAAGTTCACTTTATTAGGTCCCCAAGGGGCAATTCATCTACAACAGGTAGAGGTGGTGAGACAGCTAGCACATTCATACAGCTATAAAACAGAATAAAAAGTACCCTCAAAACAAAATACATAAAACATTACTAAAAAGGTACAGCATAAAAAAGCAAACTATTCATCCTTAACATGTAGTTATATACAAGATGGCCGCGGTCAGACCAGCCGCAGCTTCACAAGCTCCCGGTTCATCCCTAGTTTCTAGTAATTTTAATAGTGTTTTTGTACCTGACTCTGCACGTTTTTTTCGGGTGAATTACAGCCGAACTGAACTGTTAAGAATCGGAGCGGATTTACCACAGGGCACAGCTGAAATCAGCAACGAACTCAAATCAGAGCTCGGAAGATTGGAGCTGTTAAGAACATCTTTCTGGAAGCAGATGCGCTCCAGGGGAAAGAAAAGGAAGCGGTGCTCCCGAGGAAAGAAGAGGGGCTGCCGAGCAGAATTATGACGAGACTGCGGGCAGACGCTAAAACCGGGAGACCCCCGATGCCGGCTCTTTTTCTGTCTAACGTCCGCTCGCTGGACAACAAAATGGATCTACTTCGTTTGAGAGTGACCACGTCGGAGGAAATGAAGAGGTGCTCTGTGCTCTGCCTCACGGAAACGTGGATCTCTGAGGATACACCGGACTCTGTTTATGAGCTGGATAATAGACTCTTTTTCAGAACGGACCGGTGCACCGAGACTACGGGGAAAACACGAGGCGGTGGTGTTTGTATTTACGTGAACAAAGATTGGTGCACGAACTGTTCTGTGATCAAAAGGCTTTGTTCAGCTGCCGTGGAGTTGATCACAGTAAGGTGCCGCCCGCATTACCTCCCCGCGACCATTCTGTGATTCTAATCTCCGCTATTTACATAGCACCTGATGCTAATGCTAATGACGCCCAGGGAGAAATTCATGACTTACTCACCTCGCTGCAGTGTAAATATCCTGAGGGGCTCTTCATTGTTTGTGGTGACGTGAATCACGTGGACCTTCAAGTCTCCCTCCCAGCCTTCAGTCAGCACGTTTTCACAGCAACAAGAGGAAATAAAACGCTTGACCAAGTCTACACTAATGTAAAGGGGGCGTACACGGCGAAGACACGCCCACCGCTCGGAGCTTCCGATCACGGCTCTTTGATCCTGGCCCCAAGACAGCTCCCCCCACTCAGGCGCTCCAAGCCGGAACAAAGAGAGATAAGAGTTTGGCTTCAAGGCAGCACCTCCATGCTGAGAGACTGTTTTGAGAATACAAACTGGTCTGTTTTCAGGGAGGCAGCTACTGATGGGAGCTCAGTGGACCTGGAACTCTATGCTTCCTCAGTCCTGGGTTACATCAGTACATGCTCTGAAAATGTATCCATAAAAAAATATGTTAAATCTTACCCGAACCGAAAACCCTGGTTAAATAAAGAAGTCCGCGCCTTGCTAGCAGCCAGGGACACTGCATTCAAGTCCGGAGATAAAGAGGAGCTGAGAAAGAGCAGGAAAGAACTGGTGGATGGCATTAAGAAGGCCAAGGCCACGTATGCACAGAGGATCGAGGGACAGTTCACCTCACAAGACCCACGGAGCATGTGGAAGGGTATTAAATGCATAACAGATTACAAAGGCAAGAACAAACAATGTCCCAAGGACCCATCTCTGCCTGATGCCCTCAATAAGTTTTATGCACGTTTTGATGATCCAAACAGACCAGCTAGCACCAGACTCACCTCATCACCAGATGAAGAGCATCTCAGAGTGACCGCAGCAGAAGTGAGAGGCAGTCTCAGAAGGATTAATCCTCATAAAGCAACCGGACCAGACAACATCCCAGGGAAAGTTCTGAAGGAATGTGCGGACCAGCTCTGTGAGGTGCTGGCTGACATCTTCACCACCTCACTTGCACTGGAGTCAGTTCCCACCTGCCTGAAGACCGCGACCATCATCCCAGTCCCAAAGAGCTCCACAGTGACTGGTCTGAATGACTATAGACCGGTGGCCCTCACCCCGATAGTCGCTAAATG
>JBBPBX010071279.1:0-12074 GCA_038048925.1 Garcialebias charrua | reverse complement strand
TCGACAAAAATAAAATACAACGAGCACCCCGCCAATGGAACTGATCTAGGGGAAACACTGATTTCTACAGGGGAATAATTGTAATTAAACTGAAGTATAACCTAAAGTCATGGCAGCCATCTCCTGAATGAGCTGAATGTTTTGTAATAAGTAGCTAAAATAGCAGAAAGACTGCAGTAGTTAGATTACAAAACTAGTACAGAAAAACAAAACAAAATAAAAGACAGGGAAATGGTGTGAACGCTGGCTGAATGTTTACAATAAATGAACCAATCCCACTTCTCAAAGCTTGACCTTTGGTGTGGAAGCAGACAAGAGCCGTGGAGCGATTACACAGATCAGACCAACTGTGAAAGTTTTACACAATAAATCCACGGACTGGATTTAGAAACAAAAACACAATCGTAAGCAGATTTCAGAGCAGCTGAATTTGTTGGATTGTAATGCTGAACTGAAGCTCCGAGCTCAGACAAGCTCTTCAGTTGTTCCCGGCACCAGAACAATGCCCGTTTATTCGAGTCTGCACGTTTAGTTTTCGGGGGAAGTACGAGGTTTCGCCTGTGCTCGCTGGGCGGCGTCACTTTGACAGAATAAAAACAGAAGATTAACTCTCTGGTGGCATTTCTGAAGACACAAACAGGAGTTGTAGAAACATTTTTTTTAGGTTTCACCAGGTTGTTACGAAAGGACAATGAGCGCCGCTGCTGCTGGTGTTACAACTAACCCTTGTTCAGAAGAAAGACTAAAAAAAAAACAATCCTGCTTTGAAGGCGGTGGGATTCCTGCGTGTGTTTCCAAGATGTTTGATTGATAGAGGGTCTGTGAAACTCGACTCTTGTTTTGCTCTCTCTCCGGTGACCTGCCCTGTCATGCCTCCCCTGTTTGCAGAAGCAGGTATATTCTATCCAAACATCTGGCGAGTGCCGAGGGACTCGGGTGGCGCAGGTGGTGGGACCTGGTCTCCAAGAGGTCAAAGGTGACCAACCTGGAGACGTTCTGGCATCCAGGTGCACGCTCTGTTGGTGTCATCAAAACTTTTGTTGCCAGAACAAAAGAAGGAATTAATAAAGTTAAACTTTGACGTTTTCCCACACACAGGTGAATCTGCAGGATTTAGGAGAAACAGGATTAAATGTAGGACTTAGATTTCTTCCATGTAATTATTTAAATACTGTATACCTACCTGTCCCTCCTCTGGACATGTCCAAACCATCTCAGTCTGGTCTCCCTAACTTTATCTCCCAGTTGTTCAACATGTGCTGTACCTCTGATGATCTCATTCCTAATCTTATCCATCCTAAGGAGAACCTCAGCATCTTCATTTCTGCTACTTCCAGTTCTTTCTCCTGTCTTTTTGTCAATGCCACTGTCTCCAGACCATACAACATAGCTGGTCTCACCACTGTCTTGTAAACTTTTCCTTTGACCTTTGCTGACACCTTTTTGTCACAAATCACTCCTGAAACTTTTCTCCATCCACTCCATCCTGCCTGGACTCTCTTTTTCACCTCTTTACCACATTCCCCATTTTCCTGGACAGTGGACCCCAAGTACTTGAAGTCCTGCACCTTTGTGACCTCTGCTCCTTGTAGCCTCACTGTTCCACTGGCCTCCCTCTCATTCACACACATGTACTCTGTCTTACTACGGCTGACTTTCATTCCTCTTCTTTCAAGTGCATACCTCCACCTCTCCAAGTTCTCTTCCACCTGTTCCCTGTTCTCACCACAGATCACAATGTCATCTGCAAACATCATAGTCCATGGGGATTCCTGCCTGACCTCATCTGTTAGTCGGTCCATCACCAGAGCAAACAAGAAGGGGCTCAGAGCCGATCCTTGATGCACTCCCACCTCCACCTTGAAGCTATCTGTCACTCCTACAGCACATCTCACCACTGTCCTGCTGTCCTCATACATGTCCTGCTGTCCTCATCCATGTCCTGCTGTCCTCATACATGTCCTGAACCAGTCTAACATTCTTATCTGTCATTCCAGATTTCCTCATACAATACCACACCTCCTCCCTCGGCACCCTGTCATCTGTTTTTTCCAAATCCACAAAGACACAATTTTAACTTGCATATATAATGTAAAAATTCCCTACAGCGCTGGGTCATACTGTCACCGCCATGCGGTTCCAGTAAAGGCATTGAGCGTCGGTTAAACACACCTTTCTTAAGAACTGAGCACACCTCCTGGAAGTAGTTACCACTGCCAACGTAGGAGAAAGCCTGATACTACATCATGTGACCAGATCGCCAATAATACCTCGTCATCTTGTGTTTAACATGGAAGGTGCGTGTCTGTTGGGAATTGTAGGTGTATATCTCAAACTACGTTTTCGTCCGGAAACAGAACCCAAAATCAAAAGATCTGCCTTGTTTTAAAGTATTAAATGATGCTATAAAATATAAAGAAATACAAATAATTACATTTATGTAAGATAATACATCATTCTGATAAAAAATATACTTCAGAAACAATAAATCTGATGTTGAAATTTCTTGAACCCTGAGCGACAGAAGACTCTTAAGGGCGAGATACACTCGAGCGTCCTCACGATACGCCAATACGCAGCGTACGTACGCCCCGTACGCAGCGTAGCCCCGCGTAGCCCCTCAGGGCAAGTACGCGCAAAAGTATTTTTTTACTACGCATACGCGATTCGCATACGCGATGCGCGGTGTCTGATCTAAACTTCCCCGGCGCCGGACTGTTTTGTATGTTACACAAATGAAATAAATTCCTCTTTTTTATCGCTGATCGGGCCTTTTCTTTTGTTTTTTTGCCTAAAGTCAAGTAACCGCTTCTTCCTCCGTTCACTCGATGAATGAAATGAATGAATTCAGGTCCTACCTGGGTGCGCGATGTTTTATATATTCCCTGGTGGGCTGTGGGCTGCAGGAAAAGCACTCCGTGCTCAGCTGCTCATATTACAACAAGGAGAACGCGAGCGTTTGGAGCGAAAAACTAGCGGAAGTGACGATCGGAAGTGACGGTACGGAGGAAATGACGTTAGAATTTGGAGCGAAAACACGAGAATCTACGCGAGAACGAAAGCCGAGTGTAGCAGCGGCTCCGTATACGCGCGTATACGCACGTATACGCGCGTATACGGAGTCTGCTTAGTGTATCTCGGGCTTCAAGGTCACCTGGGAATGTTTAGGTTTCTACAGGGTTTTACGTACACAATACAACAAAGTTAACAATACTATTCCGGTTTTGAAAAAGTTTTTGTTTATCTGGAAATGACAGATTGCCCCAGTGGGCATTTATTATTACCATTTTTTATGTTTGCTTTTTTTAATCTACCGTACTCTCCAGCTTTCTGAGGCCCCGCTAGCGCACCCCACTTTGAAAAACACTGCTTTAGGAAACAGTAAATCCTACAACTGTGAAACGCACACTGGATAAAAATATCTTTACGTCCCGATTTATAATTTGTACACGCATTTTAAAAAGTGGTGGCAACAAGAAGCAAAAATGTTATCAGAATATTCACAAGTTAATCTGTGACATCAGTTGATGAGGGGGAAAAAAAACTCAAATTTAACCTGCAATTTCTAAGAATCATATGTCAAATCCAACTTCCTGTGACTTGTTGAAACTGAACTATTTCTACTGAGAAGTCTGAAGCTGCAAAACTCCCAACAGGACTGAGGTTTTCTGTTTTAACTAAATCCCATCGTTGTTTATACAGAGAACTGTTGCATTCATCGTGGGGCGAAGAGAGCCAATAGGGAACATTCATTCAACCTTTATTTAGTCAGGTAAATCTCATTGAGCCTCGAGGGCTCATTTACAAAAGCGACCTGCTACAAACTAAAGAATGATGAACAGCAATGGTAGAATTTCCTTAAACAACAAACAACAGAAGAAAAAAAAACATCATTCATCTGTCAGTCTTATAAGCATGTTAACTGGAAAAATAATTGGACCAACAGCCACTTTGGTGCATGGCTGCATCTAGCTGTAATCATGTAAAAAATGAGCTTGCCACATCAAAATCCAAGATGGCTGCAATCATATATAATAATAATAATGATGATAATAATAAATTATGTGTTGTAATCATTGTATGTTCCCATACAATGGTGAAATTGGTTCTCTGCATTTAACCCATCGCAACTGGGTTACACACAGGTGGAGTAGTGGGCAGCTATTGAAAGCACCTAAGGAGCAACTGGGGATAGGGTGTCCTGCTCAGAGACACCGTGACATGTGCAATGACATATGACGGCAAATCATAAATCCCTCAGCGACATCTGCGCACTGCTTGTTTATTATTTACTTTACACATTTTTACATCTACGTATACGTCGGATGATGAACAACTACTGAAAGTCAGCTTTACAGACCGAGTCGCACGTATTTATGTATCGTTAAAAGTTTTTCTAAAACTGGAACAGCTTTTTTTTTATTGTAAAGGAAATGTGGAAGAAACTGGCAAGTAGTAAAGAGCTTAAGCACTAAATATAAATGTGAAAACATGAGGCCCGTGGTTAGTTGCTCAAAAACACTGAAAAAAAAGTTTATCTATTTATTTTTTTCAAGATGGCTACTGCAGCTAATAATAAAACTGCTATAATTTGGTCCGGTTCACAGACATCGAGCTAAAATTTAGTGTAGTAGTAGCCGAGAGTCATCCTCAAAACCTCCTCTGAGCACAAACACATTTAACAAGATCTTGAAATATGATGTTATGCATTAGGTCGCGTACAATATTTGACCAAAATGGCTTCAACTCTTGCCCTTATCATATAATTTTAGTTTAATTTAATTTAAAGTGACAGGCAATGTGCACTTCTTCAGTGAACAGCAGCACTTTTGAGTTTTGGTTTAGAAGATTCGATCCAAATCTAAATGTTATATTTTATTTGAAGTTTTTCTTTAATCCCAGTCAACAGAACCTCAGAGTTTCACATCCAAGTTCATCTTCAAAACTAATCCACTATTTATATAAACCTTCATTACACAAAGGGAAATAAAAGATGTTGGGATCTAACTCGGCAGTCTTTTACTCAGATGAAGTATTTGGTGATAGCAAATCAATCACTTTAAATCTCTGCTCCTTTGCAGTCATACAGGATGGATTTGGAGCTGGCTTCAGTAATGAGGACGATGATGTTGACAAAGCAGGAGTGTCTTTGCCACACCAACATCCAGGCTGTTTGGGGCAGATCATCCAGGCATGTGAGCAGACCACCGGGCAAGGCTTTGTACTTTACCTGGAAGAGGCTCCAGCTGCAGAGTTTTTGGTTTTCAGGATGAAAATCACAGAACGGTCATGAGTTGCACACATTCAGACCAACAGAGGTAGAAGAGATCCAAATAACACATGACCGAAGGAAACAGGAAAGTAACGTGCAAACAAATCACTTCTCAGCCTCAAAGAGCTGCTGCTTTCATTAAAAAATGCATTTCAATTTGGTCAAGAGCAAAGTGTAGAACTAATAGAAAAGATGCAACTCCTAAAACTAATTACCAGAGATGATACAAAAGCTTCAATCCATGCAACTTAAAAACAGATTACAATAAACCTGAAAAGCTGTGCTACCTAAAAAAAAAAAAAAAAGTTACTGTAGAAAAGTTGTGCCATCTAAAGTGAATGGCTACAAATGCTTCTAAAGCTGCGGCGCCTAAAATGAATTAGTAAATTTAGGCCTGAAATGAATTACTATAAATGCTGTTAAAACTACAATGTCCAACAAAAATGTTTTGTAAATTCTATAAAAAATATGCCACTTTCAAATAATTATAAAATTGTGCAAAAGCTGAGCAGCCTAAAAAAATTACCATAATTATAAAAAAGCATGCCTGTCCAATTGCAGAACTAACATGAATCATAAAAGAAGAGTTCAGGTTTTTTGGAGGTTCTGTTAAAGTTATAAATAGTTAACATCTTGCCCATTATAGACTCTTTAAACAGCCTCAGGTTGGAGAATGAGGAAGGACGAGCTAATGGCTGGTCCAAATTTTGGCTTCAAGATAGTACCTCCATGCTGAGAGACTGTTTTGAGAATACAAACTGGTCTGTCTTCAGGGAGGCAGCTACTGATGGGAGCTCAGTGGATCTGGAACTTTATGCTTCCCCAGTTCTGGGATACATTAGCACATGCTCTGAAAATGTATCCATAAAAAAACATGTTAAATGTTACCCCAACGAAAAACCCTGGTTAAATAAAGAAGTCCGCACCCTGCTAGCAGCCAGGGACACTGCATTCAAGTCCGGAGATACAGAGGAGCTGAGAAAGAGCAGGAAAGAACTGGTTGATGGCATTAAGAAGGCCAAGGCCACGTATGCACAGAGGATCGAGGGACAGTTCACCTCACAAGACCCACGGAGCATGTGGAAGGGCATCAAATGCATAACAGATTACAAAGGCAAGAGCAAACAATGCCCCAGGGACCCATCTCTGCCTGATGCCCTCAATAAGTTTTATGCACGTTTTGAAGATCCAAACAGACCAGCTAGCACCAGACTCACCTCATCACCAGATGAAGAGCATCTCAGAGTGACCGCAGCAGAAGTGAGAGGCAGTCTCAGAAGGATCAATCCTCATAAAGCAACCGGACCAGACAACATCCCAGGGAAAGTTCTGAAGGAATGTGCGGACCAGCTCTGTGAGGTGCTGGCTGACATCTTCACCACCTCACTTTCACTGGAGTCAGTTCCCACCTGCCTGAAGACCGCGACCATCATCCCAGTCCCAAAGAGCTCCACAGT
This sequence comes from Garcialebias charrua, assembly GCA_038048925.1. Classification (NCBI taxonomy): domain Eukaryota; kingdom Metazoa; phylum Chordata; class Actinopteri; order Cyprinodontiformes; family Rivulidae; genus Garcialebias; species Garcialebias charrua. The sequence goes on along the minus strand of JBBPBX010071279.1, from coordinate 5,345 downwards.
GACTGGTCTGAATGACTATAGACCGGTGGCCCTCACCCCGATAGTCGCTAAATGTTTTGAGAAACTGGTCATGTCCCACATCAAGACAACCGTCAACATCAACGAGGACCCTCATCAATATGCATACCGCGAGAACCGATCAACAGAGGACGCCATCTCCTCTTTGGTCCACACTGCTCTCACCCACCTGGATCAGAAGGACTCATACGTGCGCATGCTCTTTGTGGACTTCACATCTGCCTTCAACACCATGATCCCCCAAACTCTGATAGACAAACTATCCACACTTGGACTAAGCCCCTCCATCTGTAACTGGGTACTAGACTTCTTAACAAACAGACCACAGTCCGTGAAGATCCACAACTTCTCCTCCTCCACCATAACCCTCAGCACTGGCTCTCCTCAAGGATGTGTGCTGAGCCCTCTTCTGTTCACTCTGCTCACATATGATTGTACAGCCACACATCCAGGCTGTCATATTGTTAAGTTTGCAGATGATACAGCGGTGGTGGGATGCATCACAAACAATGATGAGTCCAGCTACAGACAGGAGGTGGAACACCTGGAGAGCTGGTGCAAAGAGAATAATCTTCACATGAATGTGAAGAAGACAAAGGAGATGATTGTGGACTTCAGAAGGAACAAACACACCCATGCCCCACTGAACATAGGTGGATCTGCGGTGGAGGTGGTCTCCAGCTACAAATACTTGGGTGTACACTTGAATGATAACCTCAGCTGGAGCAACAACACCACCAGCCTGATCAAGAAAGGTCATCAGAGACTCTACTTCCTCAGACGGCTGAGACGAGCTGGTCTGAGCAGCCCAGTTCTCACCTCCTTCTACAGGTGTGCAGTGGAGAGCATCCTGTGCTCCAGCATCAATGTGTGGCATGGAGGCTGCACAGTTGCAGAGAGGAAAGCTCTACAGAGAGTGGTGAAGGCTGCACAGAAGTCTGTTGGAGTCAGTCTCCCCACCATCACAGACATTTACACCTCCAGATGCAGGAAAAGAGCCACCTGCATCATGAAAGACCTCACTCACCCAGCACACTCACTCTTTGCCCCACTCCCCTCAGGACGGAGGTTGAGGAGCATCAAATGTAGAACCACTAGACTGAGGAACAGCTTCTACCCTGAGGCTGTTAGACTCATGAATAAATAAATAATAAGAATAAACACTGCAAAATATCACATCATGCTGATGCTGATCTGTTTTCTTGTTGCTGTGTTCATCTGTGACCATCTGCTCATAAAGACTCATGTTCGTGCTGCTGTTTATAATGAAGTTTTTCTTTCCACTACATTATGTAACGAACCCCCAAATGGCTGGACCAAAATCACCACAACAGATAAAAAGTTTAAACAACTTTTATTAAAATTCAGGCTGGCTCAGCTGCTCTGGTGTCGAGAGGGAACCCACAGGCTGGAACAAGTCTGCAGATGGAGGAGAACGGTTAGTGAGATCAGGCTGATGAAAAAACAGGAAGTCTGACAGTCAATGAGAAGCAGCCACTAACCGTCTCACAGATGGATGGGGGTTTCTCAGTGCGTGGAGACGCAGGTCCGCTGCAGGAGGGGCAGGAGCCGGTGAGGGAGGAACAGCCAGCCGCAGCGAGGGTCCGTGACGTCACCCAGTGACGTAGTGGGGATTCCCACGAGCGGGGGTCGACAGCCGGGAAGCAGAGAGCGTTGATCCAAACAGGAGAAGGCAAAGAGACGTGGTGAGGCAGGCGATGGTCCAAAATACAAATCCGATGGGCGTCAGTCCGAGGAGGAGAAGCAGGAGGCGAGGAGTCAGGCAGGCGAGGCGTCAGAAAAACCAGGAGATCAAAGAGGCGAGGATACGTGAACCAGGAAATGGACAGGAAAGAGCGCGTGACATTTACTTACAGAGACTGTGTTCAATTATCTGGCAGAGAGCTGGTGTGGGAGTCTGGTTTATAAAGGTGCAGCGGCAGGTGCAGCTGATCGAACCTAATCAGAGCTGCAGTGTGAACAAACCGGTTCGAAGGTGAAGACATACCTAAACCCACATGCAGCAGAGATAAACTGGAAATGCACCAAATGACAGAAAAGACAGAAAAGGAGCCAGATACACCAAGCGATGCACAGAGTGACAGAAAAACTGATCTAACAGGCGTGAAACGTGACACATTAGGGCTTAGTGTATTACTAGTTGATGTTTCTTTTAGTTAATTCTAGATGTTATTACTGTTTTTCTCTTGCATTTGTTGTTGGATGTAACTGGGACCCCGTGTACATAATCTCGTTTTCATCACATGTACCACATGCGGTGCAAATGACAATAAAGACTCTCTGACTCTGACTCTGACTCAAATGCAGCTAAGACTGGCAGGGATTGTTTTATTGGTGACGGTGAGGACCCACAGTGCAGGATGTGGAAACTAAAGAAATCAAAAGGCTGACGAGGCAGCACCAAACCAAACATCAGAAAGATGTTCAATAGTTCAATCTGACAAGAGAAACGGAGAACCAGTTAAACATGGGAGGGTGATTCGAGAGCTCAAACAGCTGAGTTTAACAGATGTGGGGCAGGTGTGAACGACCCTGGGGACATGAAGAAATTAATGGAGTTTGTGATTTTCTGAATCTTGTGAAGAGAAAACAAAAAGGTGAATAAAGCAGGCCTTGTGCATTTATTGTGTTAATATTTATGAAGCATTCTCACTATTTGATCCATTTTCCTTCTGTACATTTTTCGGCATCTTTCTCGTTCCACAATTGTAATTTAAACTTGTGTTTAATGTTTTTTTTAGCTAATTCTAGCTGTTTTCAGAAAAACATTCAAGATTTTTGTGCTAATTTCTGCTACACTGAACCTAAATAAATTATTTCTGCTAATTTCAGCTTGTTATGCTCCTCTCAGCTTATCTCTGCTATTTTCAGTTATTTCAGCTACTATTTAGCTGTTTAATGCTAAACGTAACTTTTTCAGCTAATTCCAGATTGCAAAATTTCAACTTTTCAGTATAATTGAGCAGAATTGTGCTCTCTCCACTTCCTTCTGGTAATTTCTGCTTCTTTCTGAAGTTTTAGCTACTTTTCAGCTGATTTGTGTTGTTGCTAATTTCAGCTGTTTTCAGATAATTTCCACTTCTTGTGCTCATTTTTGCTTCTTTCAGCCTAATTGGGCAAACGTGTTCTTTCAGCTTTCTTCTGCTAATCTGAGCTTGTTCTAACTTTTCAGCTAGCTTGTTAGCATTTTTAGTTAATTTCAGATAAATTCTAGTTTTTCATGTTAATTTCTGCTACTTTCAACCTCATTAACTTATTTCTGCTAATTTCAGCTGGTTATGCTCCTTTCAGATAGTTTCCCTTTTTTTCTTCCTGCTCTTTCAGCTACTGTTTAGATCTTTTTATACTAATTTTAGCTTTTTCAGCAAATTCTACCTTTTTTAAGCTAATTTCAGTTATTTTCACTTCATTCTGGTACTTTAAGCTTCTTTTTGCCTGTTCAGCAACTTTTTTGCTAATTTCAGTTTTTTTTTGCTAATTTTCAAAAATTTGTACTAATTTCTCCTTATTTAAACCTAATTCTTCAAATATGTGTTATTTCTGCTTGCTTCTGTTAATTTAGGCAAAATCTTCCATTTCTGCATTTTCTTTTCAGCTAATTTCAGCTGTTTTCCAGCAAGTTCTTCTGCAATGACTGCTCACACTGCATTTTCCACAGGAAATGCAGTTTCTCTAGTTTTCAGTTGTTGCACACGGCCTCCTTCAGCCACTGATCCTTCACCACCCACTGACCCCGCTCCCCAGATGTCAGATCTTTGCTCTGGTTCCACCACGTCAAAACAATTTACTGTAAGATGCAGCAGCAGCTTTAAAGGTAGCTGACTGATTTATGGAGGAAATGCTTTCCTGATTTTCTGCTGGGTTATAAACCTTTCAGACCTCTAGTGTTTATAGATCTCAGAGAAAAATGGAATGCTGCGTTCTGTCAGGCTTAAAAACGGCTTTCCAGGTTTTTTTTTTTTTTGTCCTTCTAGATTAACCGAGGGTTTACACAACCCTGTTGGATGCAGCGTTTAGATCAGGATTTCACTCGAATGTCACGTAAATTTAATTTTCCTTAATGGAGTTGGATTCAAATTTAAGGGCTTTCATTTCATTTGTGTAAAAACGACGTCTCTAGTTATTAAAATAATAATTATACAGATAAGTGTTGTAACTAACTGCACTGTAATTCAGCTCATTGTTTTGGACTCAGGTTAATACCCTGATGCATGTTCAATAATCCAGGTAGAAAAATCTAAAAAAGCTAAGTCTGGTCCTCTGGACATTCAAAAAACAAAACAAAACAAAAAAAATTTAAAACTAATTTTCATGTCCTATGACTTATGGGGCGGAGCGACTTTTCGGGTGGAAAATACGGTATATTTACAGGCTCAGTCGCACTCCAAGAGGGTGATCTCTCACCTGGAGGCTCTCGGTTTTGTCATAAACCTGCAAAAAAGTGACCTAACTCCATCATGGGTTACCGTATTTCTGGGAGTACAGGTCGACACCATCCGGTACAGAGCATGGCTCTCGGAGGAACGCATTTCCTCAATTCGCCATTGCCTGGCAAGGTTTAGACTGAATCAGCGGGTTCCCATAAAAACATGCCAACGCCTCTTGGGCCTCTTGGTGGCGGCCATACCCTGTGTGCCACACGCATTGTTGAAAATGCGGGCGTTACAAATATGGCTAAACCAACAAGCACACCCTGCCCCATTTAGGCGAGCAGGAAAAATTTGGATCGGTTCAGAGTGCCTGAGGGCCCTAGAACCATGGAGAGACATGTCTGTGTTCACGGAGGGGGTCCCGTTGGGACGGGTGTCATCCCGTGTGGTCATCACAACAGACGCCTCGAAAACAGGATGGGGGGCAGTCTGCAGAAGTCAGAATGACCAAGGCCTTTGGAAAGAGCAGGAAGCGAGATTACACATCAACTTCCTGGAATTGCGGGCCGTGTTCCTGTCAGTAAAATACTTTTTTGGTAAAGGTCTGAGTGCAGGACAGCATGTCCTAGTAAAATCAGATAACAGAATCACGGTGTCCTTCATCAACAGGGAAGGAGGGACAAGATCCCGAGCCCTCCTTGGTCTGACACAAAAACTGCTCACGTGGTGTGCCCCAAGAATATTGTCACTCAGGGCGATGCATATTCCGGGCGAACTGAACTACGGGGCGGATGCCCTCTCAAGAGGGCCTCTCTTAGCATCGGATTGGAGGCTGAGCCCACGGGTCGTGGATCAGATCTGGTCACGATACGGGAGAGCCTCTGTAGACCTGTTCGCATGCAGGGACAGCTCACAGTGTGACCTTTACTTCTCTCT
>JBBPBX010071278.1:0-18365 GCA_038048925.1 Garcialebias charrua | reverse complement strand
CTAGATACCCACTGTAATGCTGGTCCTCTAATACCATATTTGTTCAGTTTTTCAAGGAGAATGGTGTGATCAATAGTATCGAATGCTTTTTTTAAATCAACAAAGATACTGATACAGTGTTGTTTTTGATCGACAGCAGTAGTTATTTGTTCCATTAATTCCATGAGAGCCATTGATGTAGAGTTTTTTGATCTAAACCCATACTGACTGCTGCTTAGAATATTTTGTTTATCTATAAATTGGTCTAGTCTGTTTACAAATAGTTTTTCAAGAATTTTTGAAAACTGTGGTAACAAGGATATAGGTCTATAATTGTTGAATACACATTTATCACCATTTTTAAAAAGAGGAACGACCTTAGCTACTTTCATATTATCTGGAAAAATTCCTGTTGAAAATGATAAGTTACATATGTATGTGAACGGCTCAATAACATGACTCATTATGTCCTTTACAAACATCATATCCATGTCCACCCAGTCTTTCGATCTCTTGTCTGTAAGATGTTTTACTACATTCATTATTTCCTCTTTGTTAGTTCCATTTAGGAAAATACTATTTGCACAACCTGTAATTGAGTGGATCATATTTTTATCTACTTTTGGTATCTTAGCTGCAAGGCTTGATCCAACATTCACGAAATATTGATTAAATCCATTTACAATTTCATTTTCATCATGAACTTCATCGTTGTCTTTTACAAAATATTTTGAAATACCAGTTTTTGCTTTATGATTCTTCAGTACACCATTCATTACTCGCCATGTTGCTTTCATATCACCATTAGTTTTATCTAATAATTTACTATAATATTCTTTCTTATGTTTCCTTATAATCCCTACTAATTTATTTTTATACTTTTTATATTTTTCTTCTGCGCTCTGACTTCGCAATTTCAAGAAACATGAATACAAATAATTCTTTTTTTTACATGCATTTCTTAACCCTTTTGTCATCCATGGTTGATCATTCGTATTTCTCTTTGTGTAATTTGTTTGCACACAATTCTTTTCATACAGGGTTTCCAAGATATTCATAAACTCATCATATGCCCTGTTCGCATCATCAACATACACATCATTCCAGTCTTGTTTATCCAGATCCTCTTTCAATTTTTCCAAAACTTTTTTTGATGTGTTTATGATTTTTTTCTTCGTTGTGTCTGCTTTTGTGATATTTTGATCATTTTTAAATATTGTGAAAACTGGTAAATGATCACTTAAGTCGGTCGTTAAGATACCACCAATCACATCCCCATTTGTTATATTTGTGAAAATATTATCAATTATTGTAGCACTATGAGTTGTAATTCTTGTTGGCTTTGATATCAATGGATACATATTTAAACTGTACATTGAGTTTATAAATGTGCTTATGTTATTTGAATCTGTTTTATTTCCCATATCAATGTTAAAGTCTCCACACAAGAAAATATTTTTATTAAAACTTTTCTCCATTAGTTCCAAGATTTTATCAGTGAATATTTCTATATTTGCTCCTGGTGATCTATATACACAACTTATTATTATGTTTTTATCGTTTTTGTTTATAATTTCTATTGTTATCATTTCCATAATATTATCAACTATTATTGACATTTCATTATTTAATTTACATTTTATTTCATTATTGACAAATAGTGCGACACCACCACCTCTTTTATTATTTCTGTTCATATGATATAATTCATACCCCTCGATGTGAATATTACTAGTGTTATCATCATTAAGCCATGTCTCTGACAACGCTATTATCGTAAAAGTTCTATTTAATTGTTTTAAGTAATCTGTTATTTTGGATATGTTTGCATTTATACTTCTGCTATTAAAGTGAATAATGGAGAGAACTCCATTTGATATATTGATGTCATTAAACTGCTCTTCATTATAATATTCGCTATCATTTATTACAGGAAAAAAATTTGCATCAATCACATTTTCAACATTATATATTTTAGGTTCTGAGTCTTCGTATGTTGTCATGTTCTAATGTATTTGTTCATTTCACCGTATATTTTATCCATTTTGATTGTGAGTTGTTTCATTGATTTGTAATTTTTCATCTCTTGAATTCATCCAGATCCGTCAGCTCTTTTATCATTTTAGGCTGAGACCCTTCCTTTGCTTTGATAAAGACGTATCCATTTCTAGTCCATGTTGATGCTATTTTTTTTCTTTGTTTTTTAACCACCTTGCTTCTTTTGCAATTTTTCCATTTTTTTTGGTAAGATGTTCATTTATGTAAACGTCTGTTCCGTTCAGATTTCTTCTATTTTGCATAACATAGTTTTTAGTATTCCTGCTAATGAACTTAACGACCACTGACGGTTTGAATCTTGGTGAATTATTGGGCAGGGTGTGACAGAATGAAATGTCCTCATAGTTTATGATAATGTTCTTTTCCTGTAAGAAATTAACTACAAGTTCCTCCAGAGTCCCTTGTTCTTCCTGAGATTCATACTCATTTGGATCATTGTTTTTAGGAGCTCTTTGATGTGTCCGACACTTACTAACATCAAGTCCTGAGATGACCACGTTGTCTTGCTTTGTAAATTGTTCTAAATCCTCTATTTTTTGTTCTAAATCAGCAATTATCTTGTCTTTGTTAGTTACCAGTTCTTTCAGTTCTCTTATTTCTTTAACCAGACTGTCCTGGGAAACCATCTTTGCTGTTAAACTTTCTATTTGTCCACTCATAAAGTTGAGTGATTCTCTAAAGTCTTGCATATCTGAGTTGTTTCTCTCCGAGTCTGGTGACTTTTGTCCTCTATTTTTCATATTTACAGAGACTGGTGACTTTGGTCCTTTACCTCTTGTCATACTTACAGAGTTTGTGATCTAGTGGTAGCAGGACTTTGGTTTATTCACTGAACCACGTGGCCATTCCACGAGGCTCACAGGCCTAAAGATGATTGGTGTGGCCCAGCAGTGCAGCACCCAGATCAGCAGTTATTAGTTCAGAACTCACGGTTTCAGCAGCCTGCAGCAATCAGATCCACCATCCGAAGAGGTCCACTCACTAGATCAGACGCAGTCCAGCCAGCACCGCACTCAGCTCCAGTGGCTCAAGGCCCAGCTCCGACCCCCACCAGAACCGATGCAGCCCAGTTAGCACAGCAAGTAGCTCCAGGCCCAGCTCCGACCCCCACCAGAACCGATGCAGCCCAGTTAGCACAGCACGTAGCTCCAGGTCCAGCTCCGAAGCCCGCTCAGCCCCAAGCGGCGGTCCCCCGGCTCTCCCACGGCGATCCGTCCAGCTCGAAACTCCAGGCCGCGGTCCTCCGGTTCTCCCACGACTCTCAGGCGGCGTTCACGTTCGGCCCACTCGCGGTGCCTGGCCCCGGCTCTCTCACGGCTCCCAGCCCAGCTCGAACTCCAGGCCGCGGTCCTCCGGCTCTCCTACGGCGCTCCAGGCGGCGTACACGGCGCTCGGCTCACTCGTGGTGCCCGGACCAGCTTAAAGTTCCAGGCGGCGTACACGACGCTTGGCCCACCACCGCGCTACCACTGTAGCGTGTTTTGTTGTGTTCTTTCACTGCAACAAAGCACCCCAGCGTGCCGGCCCGCTTTTCTTCGTAATAACCAGCGTATTCTCCGGTTTATTTGTTTACGAAGCCTGCAACTACAGCACCCGGTTACGGTGAGTTAGCTCGGTTAGCTTTGATTAGCCCGGTTTGTAGCTACGCTAGGCTAACTCTCGGCAAAAACTCACGGACACGTTGGCTTGTAGATTCATAATTATGGATCGCAAGTTCCAGTCCAATTTCCGCAGCTTTTTCAACGCTCCTCTCTGTACATCTCTGCACATCCAGCGCAAAAAAGCTCTCCAAATACTCCTTTTGGAGGTAATACTGGCAGGAGCCCGACTAAACACGTCCACTCTGTTTGATTTGATTTGATTTGATGTTTATTCATTCATTTTAAAAGAACAATACAAGACAGTTTCATCAGATACAAGATTACAAGTAGGATAAAATGAAGGGAGCAGAAAGAAGATGAAATCTTATTACCGTATTCGTCGGCGTATAAGTCGCACCGGAGTATAAGTCGCACCAACCTAATTATGCCCAATTAAATGGAAAAATCAACGTATAAGTCGCACCGGCCTATAAGTCGCACCGGCCTATAGGTCGCACCTCACGTGAACTGGTGTTTTGCCCAAAATGGACTGGCTGCCAAATTGTTTGGAAGGACTTTTGACAAGATTATCACATAAAAACTACAGTATTTTGTTTGATGTGTCTTAGTTGAACTTTTCATTAATAAATGAACATTATTTTGGACTGGCTGCCAAATTGTTTGGAAGGACTTTTGACAAGATTATTACATAAAATGTGTCTCAGTTTAAAATGATGACAGAAACAGATACTGTATTTATTTTATGGTTTTTATTTATTTATTCAAAACCATTGAAGTCTTCATCTTCTGTGTCACTGCACCATTTTTGGACCAGGCAGATGTCAACAGTGTAGGTACTGTAAAGGGTTTCTTAGCGCCCATAGCGGCCGAAACTGGTACTGCACCATTTTTGGAGTTTTTGACCAAAGTCAAATTATGACCAAAATATTGGAAAAATCGACGTATAAGTCGCACCGGCCTATAAGTCGCAGGGCTTAGAAACGTAGGCAAAAAGGTGCGACTTATACGCCGGAGAATACGGTATATCTGCCCCTATTTCACAGTTTGTTCAACCAATGATAACTTTCAAGCAACATCACAGAATGAATAGTTCTACTTATTTTCCTAACTGTAATACACAAACTACATCACAAAATGAATAATTCTACTTAATTTTCCTGACTGTAAAACATAAACTAGATCACAAAATGAATAATTCTACTTAATATTTCTAACTGTAATACACAAACTACATCACCCATAATTCTAATTAATTTTCTAATTCTAATTTTTTTATTTTTTTTTTATTTTTTTTTATTTTTTTTATAATTTTATTTAATTTTCCTATTTTTTTTTTATTTAATTTTCCTAACTGTAATACACAAACTAGATCATAAAATGAATAATTCTACTTAATTTTTCTAACTGTAATACACAAACTACAAGATGGCACAACATCAAGATGTTCACAAAATGAATAATTCTACTTAATTTTTTCTAACTGTAATACACAAACTGCGTCACAAAATGAATTCCTTCTTCCGCTCTCGGCAAAGCAAGTTGCATATCTTTTTGCTCCTACCCTCCCTAAGTTTTCCTCCTCCCTGCTTGCTTTTTGTCTCGTCTGTGACTCTTCAGCGCTCACTCGAACCAATTTGCGATGGATTTAATAAATTGGGCTGTTTCCTCTATAGATAAGATTTTTTCCACGAAGCGGACCGGGCCAGGAGAAGCAGTCTGCCCCTCTGACACGCACGCTGTCGGATACATGATGGACTCGTGGGGACAGTGGCAACCTATGTGTCTGACCGTCTTGTCTGTCGAAGACGTGGAAGATTTGTGGATTATTGGGATATTGGTGGCAGCTGCTCTGTTTTTTGGCGTCAGCGGAGCTGTCTGCTACTGGAAGCTCAGGAAGACTTCGGCGGCTATCAGCGCGCTGGCCAAACTTCCTGATCAGCAAGATTCTCTGATCCGGGCTGTGAGCTCCTCATCCCAGCTGTTGTACGAACTGAATCGCACGATGGGAGCGGCGGTAGACCACCGCGGACCTGCGGTGCGCTTTGGAACTCGTTTACAGCCGCCCGGCCTCAATCAGGGCACAGATGGGGGTTCGTAGCTCGGAACCTCATATGATTCGGCGATTTTGGACCTGAACAGCACCTGGACTTGGAAGGCTGCAGTCAAAAAGAACACTGTGGCCTGGATTGAAGATAAACAAAAGAACTATCTAATCTGGTTTCTGCACACGACCTTGAAAAGAAGGCTGTCTGGAAACTATTCTCCTGGAGTCGTAGAGCTGAAGAGACCTTGCTGACCTCCCCCCCAGAGATCTCTGTGTGTGCGCTCGGATAGCGCCAAGCTGAACAACTGCTGAACTGTGCTTATCTGAATGTTACTCACAGACTCTTTGATCTCCTTGCATGTCGTCAAACTGCAACAATGTCTTGTCTGGTTGTGCTTAATGCTGATAGAGTTTTTGGGACTTTATCATAGAGTGTCTTAAGGCAATCTTTGATAGATTCTTTTTTTGAATATCACAAATGATACCTATTGTGTTTTCCTTTTTCCATATCTGATTTGACCTTCATCCCGTGACGGATGAGAGAGGCCGCGCTGAAGAACATGTCATGTGTTTGAATAAGCAGCAGCTTTACATTCTCTACCCCTCTTCTGGATGACTGTGTATACATTATCACGTTGTATTGGTGAGAACTGTTGCAATGTTAATAAAAGCTCTTGTATCTTGTATAACTCTATTTAATTTTTCTAACTGTAATACACAAACGCACTAAGCTACATCATAAGTACAACATAAGTGTAATACACAAACACACTAAGTTACATCATATATAGTTTTTGAGCAAGTCCTTTTTGACCTTTTTCTTAAATGTATACATTGATTTTGCATTTTTAACATCACTCTCCAGAGCATTCCACAATCGAACTCCCTGAATTGAGGTAGACCGTCCCTTTAAGCTGGTTCTGAATTGTGGTTTGATGAATATCTCTGTCCCTTTGAGATTGTAATAACTTTGTCTTTTTATAAAATTTCTTTGGATATTTAAAGGTAATGTGTTATTATGAGCCCTATACATAACTGATAAAATACTATATTCTACCAATTCCTGGAATTTCAACAAGTTTAGCTGAAGAAACAAAGTGTTTGATACCATAAAGTCTGATGCTAAACGTTGTCAGTGGTTATGCTCCACAGGTTGGATGTGATGTGGAGGAGAAAGATACATTTTGGAAGGATCTGGATGAAGTGAAAGAGACTACTCTCAGCAGAGAGGAAACAGTGGTGATTGGAGCAGACCTGAATGGTGGTGAAGGAAACAGAGGGGATGGGGATGCCCATATATGAGGAAGTGATGATGGGTGGGTTTGGTGCCACGGAAAGAAAACAGGAAGGACAGATGGTGGTGGATTTTGCCAAGAGAATGGAAATGGCCGTAGTACTAGTCAACACTTATTTCCAAACAAGAGAGGAATACGTATACAGTACTATAGAGTGACAAAAAAGCTAACGTTGAACTTGAACCAATACCAAAGGTCATAGCACCCTTCTCCTGACGTTTGTGATATATGATTAGTTGAAATAGCACAAAAACTGTGGAATGAGAAAGATGCCGAAAATTATACGGAAGTAAAATGGATCACAATTCACAGTTAGGAAGGTACTTGGTGTGTCATCTGGACAGAGAATATATGATAAGGAAACCTGGTGGTGGAATAGTGAAGTGCAGAAAGCTATTCAAAGAAATAAGTTAATGGCAAAGATGAATAAGATTAGGAAGGAGATCATCAGAGGTACAGTACAGTTTGAACAACGTGTCTAGATGACATGATTTAACCTTTTTTGTAACTGGGAGATAAAGTTAGAGAGGCCAGATTGAGGGTGGACATAGATATGCTGGTGAAGATTCTCAGTCATCCAGGACATGATAAATCAAAAAAAGGCGTTCAATACAGAAACAACTGGACTTTATTTGTAACAGAAGATGTTTCACCCTTCATCCAAAAGGCTTTCTCAATTCAAAGAGCAGACTGTGTGAGAGTAAAGTTATAAAGGCTGAGATGACACGCACATACCTATGTAAATTGAAGGCTGAGATAACACACACAACTACCTGAGATAACACACACACATCCTATGTAAATTGACAAATCACACCTCACACCTTAACAGTAGGGGTTTATTAAGGTCTTTGTTAGACTAATTCACAGATGAGGCTCCTCTGGACAGGCTCCTCTGGACAGGCTGTCTACAAAATCTCCAGAGTGGAGCAACTGAAGAAATGAAGCTTCTGTCGCACCCACCCCCCTCCCTTCCCAGAGAACTGTACTGTGTCCTCTGAGACAGATAAGGCTGGCTGATCACGTCATCATCAGAACTCTGGCTAATCTGAAATGGAGCGCATGGACTTGTCTCACTGCTTCGTCCTCAAATGCAAATGTGATTTGTCTTAAATGTGCTGCTGGTAGAGTTGTCTCATATGGTGAGAGAGTTGTCTCATATGGTGTCCTGTAAGACAAAATGTGATATATCTTTTTTTGTAATACCAATGCTAATTCCCTCATGGTTCTTTCCTTGTTTCACACCTGTGACCTTCATCCCGAAACGGATGGGAGAGGCCGCGCTGAAGAACAAAATGTGATATATCTTTGATGTCTCATATGATGTCCTGATAGCAGCAGCTTCACACACGTAGTCCACTTCAGGATGACTGTGCGTACATATTCACGCTGTACTGGTCTGGTGCAAACAAAGTCAAAGTCAAAGTCAAAGTCAACTTTATTGTCAGAACTGCAATATGTACAGGACATACACAGGACCGAAATTGCATTTCTCTCAGTCCCTCGGTGCAACAGTAACCATCTAAACACTAAACACTAAAACATTTAATACACATAAGCATAAAATAGTAAAAAAGTGTAACACTGTCCTGAGTTTTTTCATAATAGTATAAAAGTATGAAAATTAACACCAACACTGAAACACCAAACACCCCTAAAACACCAAACACCCAATGAACATAAGCATAAAATGAAATAATAAAAGTGTAATACTGTCCTGAGTTTTTGCATAGTAGTATAAAAAGTATAAAAAGTATATCTATAAAATAAACTGAAGGTTCTAGCATTGACATTTGCAAAGAGTGGCACAGCAGCATATAAGTTAATGTACACAGTATATGTATGAGGTAGTTGATGTTGGTATAGAGGCAAAGTGGCATATGCAGTGAGGCACATAAGGCACATTTGGCATCCTTAGATAAGGCTAGTCAGAGAATGCTGTATATGTATCTGCAGTAGTGTAGATAAAAGTAGTGTAAATGTAAACAGTAGTAATAAATGTAAAGCAGTAGTAATAAATGTAAACAGTATTAATAAATGTAAACAGTGAATGTAAACAGTAGTATGACTATAGGCAGTAATGTAATACAAACATTAGTGCAAATATGAGAAGTAGTGCAAACTGAATGAACACATGACCGAGAGTTTAGTGAATAACCCGTTTGATGACACAGAGTCCAGTGTTAAAAACTTTGTGTTGAGTGGTAATGTGTGAGAAAGTTTTTTGTGTTAAGGCAGTTCAAATGGGAGGGGAGGCAGAGCAGGCAGAGTGTTTAGCATTCTGACTGCCTGATGAACAGAGCTGTCTCTCAGTCTGCTGGTACGAGCCTGGAGACTCCTCAGTCTCCTCCCTGATGGCAGCAGTCTAAAGCGGCTGTGTAGTGGGTGTGTGGGATCACCTGCCATGCGGTGGGCTTTCCGAGTGAGGCGTTTGCTGTGTAAGTCCTGCAGTGAGGGCAAGGAGGTGCCGACGATCTTCTCAGCTGCTTTCACGATGCGCTGGAGGCTCTTGCGGCAGGATGCAGTGCATGCACCAAACCACACAGTGATGCAGCTGGTCAGGACACTTTCTATGGCACCTCTGTAGAAGGTGCACTTGTGCAATGTTAATAAAAGTACTCTGACTCTGTTCCCATCAAGTGTGAAAATCGTCTGGGAATCAGTCCTAAAGTTGCACCATACGTTTTTGAAAGTTGAGAAGGTTTTTCTCTCTTACAGCTTCCTTCACACCCCTCTCAAACCACCTGTGCTCTCGGTCCAAAATGTGCACATTCTGGTCCTCAAAAGAGTGACCCTTGTCCACGAGGTGTAGGTGAACAGCTGAGTTTTGTCCAGAGGAGGTGGCTCTCCTGTGTTGGGACATTCTTCTGTGAATGGGCTGTTTAGTTTCTCCAATGTAGAGGTCTGGACAGTCCTCGCTGCACTGGACTGCGTAAACTACACCACTCTGTTTGTGTGTGGGTGTTTTATCCTTAGGGTGCACCAGCCTCTGTCTGAGAGTCCTGCTGGGTTTGAAATGTACTGGGATGTTGTGTTTGTTGAAAATCCTTCTGAAATTCTCTGATACTCCAGCCACATAAAGGATGACGATGTTTTGTTGTCTGTTCTCCTTTTTCTGTTTATTATTGTGTTTTGTAGATTTCCTCGCTGACTTGACAAAGGCCCAGTTAGGGTATCCACATGTTTGAAGAGATTTTTTGACGTGTTTCTGTTCCTTTTCCTTCCCTTCTGTCTTCGTGGGGATGTGATCGGCCCGATGCTGTAACGTTCTGATGACAGAAAGTTTGTGTTCCAGAGGATGGTGAGAGTCAGAAGATACTGGTCTGTGTGGGTTGGTTTTCTGTAAACTTCAATGTTGAGGCTGTCCTCTCTTTCCATGTGGACCAAACAGTCCAAAAAAGGCAGCTTGTTATCATTTGCATTCTCTCTGGTGAACTTGTTGTCAACCGAGTTGGACATAGATCTTCCTCTGGACATGTCCAGAGAAGGGACAGTGGTTTGGACATGTCCAAAATAGGCACAGTGGGTATATTGGTAGAAGGATGTTAGAAATGCAGCTGCCGGGAAAAAGATAATGAGAACTTTTACTAATTGTCTTTTGTAATGTATGTGAATGTTTTTGTACAAAGCCCTGAGAGGACTTCTGTTAGGACTTGGAGCTACATAAATAAACTGAACTGAAGTAAATTAAATATTATTTGTTTTTTATCTATTATCTTATTTGTGAAAACATCGCATTTAAATACTGTACATTTACCAATGTACTTTCATTTTTAATAATAAAATCTACAATGACAAGATAAATTGCTGGCTGAATGAGGTATCAACCTTGTTGCACATGAACGCACCACCCAAGTGCATTCTGGGAAAGAGAGAAAAAAAAAAGATGGCGGGTCGGTTGGAACTCACCGACTAGACTGCAGTCTGGATCAAGTAATGGATCCAGGTCGGCCGAAGTTCGAGCCTCGGGTCGGGGTAGCAGCTACCGGGTCGGAACCACAGACAACCAGACCGAGAGCGAACCGTTTGAGCCGAAACTTCAGACTGACTCAAGCGGCGGAACTGGGCTCTCCCCCGAGTCCGCGCGTCCCAGGTCAGCAACGGAGCTTCCGATTAATTTACTGTCACCGTGTGTTGGGCAGAACCGAGCCAAGATAAGGACACGCTCCTAACGGTTCTGGTCCAAATGTTCCGCTTCTTTCAGAAACCCGAATAAATCCGAAAAGTTCCGACTTCAGTTCGGCTCAGAACTGACCGTGAGCCGTGATTCAAGTTAGACCAGACTCCTTTCATTTAACTCCTCTTTTTAGTTTGGCGTAACGAAAATTATAAATACAGATTTTGCTGTAAAGGGAAGAAGTTTTATTTAGATTTCAGTTATTTTGCATAAAAATTCGCCTGGAGATAAACTTTTTAAACATGTTTATGTTTGAGTGAATTTTGATCTTTTAATATACTGTACCTTGAACCAAACTATGGTAGTAAGAATCTCAAAATAGAGGTCGAGATTTTTTTGAGGTTGATCTCTAGAAGTCAGGGTTGACCGATTAGTTTAAATGTATATTTTGTTTAACAAAATGGAACAAGAATTACATAAAATTTATATGAAATACCGTAGAATACTTATCCCCAAATTTATTAAAAAAAATAAATAAAAATAATGTAGAATGTTCTGCTTGTAAGGTCTAGGACATGTAGGGACAAAGTGTACGTGTAGAGACAGAAGGGACGTGTATTTTTGTTTCGTTTAAATGACACCCAGGTGATTCTGACGGATGTTTGTGTTTAAAGTCTGAATCTGTGGTTCTGTGTCTCTTCTGGTCCAGAGTTTAAGACCCCCACCAGGACCCCCAGAACCACACCAGCTTCCTGCAGAGAGCCTCATCTGAAAGACTCTGACTTCACGCAGGACATCATCTGGGATGGCACGTCCCCGTCGCCCCGCAGACCTAGTGAGTTGGGTCAGAACCAAACTGGAGGATCAGGTGGGTCCCATCACTTGCTGGTCCTAAAGATTCCTTGTGTTGCGTTCAGGAAAACGAGGGAAAACACAAACCTCCAGAGTTGTGAACATCTCAGAGATCGTCAGCAGGATCGCACCGAAGGTCAGAACCGTTCTGTTCAGGTCCAGTCCGGTGATACAAACTGTTCCTGATCTGTGGTCTTGGTTCTGTGCAGCACGGCAGGCCGGAGGCTGCAGAACCGAGCCTGCAGCAGTGGGTCGGAGACAGCGCTACCATCCCCTGTACTCCGGACATTAAGGCTCCCAGAACCAAGAGGAAATCACCCAGGTGGGTCCACTTTTGCTCTTCTTAGAGATGTATGTGGTTCTGAAGCCCCAGATAGATTAAAGTTCTGGTTCTTTTGTAGTTCTGAGCTTCAGAACCTTCAGTAAAATGAGGTTTGTTTTCATAGCAGAGCGAGCGGCGTGGACGACCTGCTGCGGCTCGCCACACGGTTGGACCAGAACCTGCTCCGTCCAAACCAAGAGGACGCTGTGGACCTGCAGAACCTAGACCTGCTGACCCAGAACAACCTGGACTTCCAGAACACTCATCAGAACAAACCTTTAGCCTCGCTTCCTGAGAACTGTCAGACACATGTGAATGCAGCACCCAGTACTGAACTGGACCAGGACCAGAACTGTCAGACACCTGTGAATGCAGCATCCAGTACTGAACCGGACCAGGACCAGAACTGTCAGACACCTGTGAATGCAGCACCCAGTACTGAACCGGACCAGGACCAGAACTGTCAGACACCTGTGAATGCAGCATCCAGTACTGAATTGGACCGAGACCAACAGTTGCAGGATGACCTGGACTTCCTGTTTGACGGACCGACTCAGAGTGGGAACCTAAGTCCGGTGCCTTCAGCTCCCTCAGGGAATTGTGGGAACCCGCTTGAGTCAGCTGGGCCTGATTCAGCCCACGGTGCATTTGAGGACGACTGGGAAAATGATGACTTGTTAAATGACTTGTTAGTTCTGGAGATGACCCAGAACCCACTGAGTTTCACCAGCTCAACGTTCTGCTCCACCCAGAAACCGTCCGGTCCAGTCAGGCCAGTGAGTCACGGGGAACCGGCCGCTCTAGTCAGGTTGGCGGATCGGGTCGCTCCATCAATCGGACCCAGAGTTCAGAAGAACCTGAGCTCGAGAGCCACGTTCAGACTCGAGTCCAACTCCGGGTTTTCTGGGAACATAATCCAAACGAACCTGAGGACGGACCGGCAGGTGGGCTGTAGATCTACAGACGGCCACCTGGGCGGGTCTCCAAGTGGGTCCGGACTGCACCGCACCGAGCTAACGAGTCATTCAAACCATTTAAAACCGGAACCACAAATTTCACGGAACGATGTGAGGAGTTCTGCTGAGACCTTCAAACCGGATCCGGTGGACTTTGTGGACCTGGACTCTCTGTTTTCATCGGACCCGGTCTGGGACGATCTGGCTGATGATGACCTGCTGCGGGAAATGTGTGAGGGTCTGGAGAACCAGAACCAGAACTTAAACACCAAACAAACTCCTGTTCTGCCCAATCAGAGAGCAGCTCTCCAGCCGACCCAGAGAACTTGTACAAACCGGACCCAAGCACGTGCTGGTGGTTCCTCAGATCCAGGTAGAACAGCCAACGTCTATAGCCGGGCAGCGCCGCGATCCAACAGCAACCAACGCGTCAACTTCAGGAAGCAGAACGACCCAGTAACTATGGCAACCAGTAAAGGTACGGGTCAGAACTTGAGTCAGACCTGCAGTAGGTCCAAACGGGTCACCTGAGTTTAAACCAAACTTTATCCTCCTGAGAAACAACTTCAGTTCAAGTGGAAATTAAAAAAATCTTGATTTAAAACTAAAACTTGCTGTCGTCATTTCCTGTTTCTCTGTAGGTAAATGTTCCGCGGCCGAGATCGAGCTGAAGAAGCAGCAGGCGTTGGAGAGAAGGTACCAGAGACTGCAGGCCCAACAGAACAAAACCGGGATCACATGAGCGGACGTGTCAGGCTGCAGCTGAATGGTGGATCCAGATGTGTTGGGCTGCAGCTGAATGGTGGATCCAGATGTGTCGGGCTGCAACTGATTGGACCTTGACGTGTCAGGCTGCATCTGATTGATGGACTCAGATGTGTCAGGCTGCAACTGATTGGTGGACTCAGACGTGTCAGGCTGCAGCTGATTGGTGGACTCAGACGTGTCTGGCTGCATCTGATTGGACCTTGACGTGTCAGGCTGCATCTGATTGATGGACTCAGATGTGTCAGGCTGCAACTGATTGGTGGACTCAGACGTGTCAGGCTGCATCTGATTGGTGGACTCAGACGTGTCTGGCTGCATCTGATTGATGGACTCTGATATGTCAGGCTGCAACTGATTGGACCTTGACGTGTCAGGCTGCATCTGATTGATGGACTCAGATGTGTCAGGCTGCAACTGATTGGACCTTGACGTGTCAGGCTGCATCTGATTGATGGACTCAGACGTGTCAGGCTGCAACTGATTGGTGGACTCAGACGTGTCAGGCTGCAACTGATTGGTGGACTCAGACGTGTCAGGCTGCATCTGATTGGTGGACTCAGACGTGTCTGGCTGCATCTGATTGGACCTTGACGTGTCAGGCTGCATCTGATTGATGGACTCAGATGTGTCAGGCTGCAGCTGATTGATGGACTCAGATGTGTCAGGCTGCAGCTGATTGATGGACTCAGATGTGTCAGGCTGCAGCTGATTGATGGACTCAGATGTGTCAGGCTGCATCTGATTGGACCTTGACGTGTCAGGCTGCATCTGATTGATGGACTCAGACGTGTCAGGCTGCATCTGATTGGACCTTGACGTGTCAGGCTGCATCTGATTGGACCTTGACGTGTCAGGCTGCATCTGATTGATGGACTCAGATGTGTCAGGCTGCAGCTGATTGATGGACTCAGACGTGTCAGGCTGCATCTGATTGGACCTTGACGTGTCAGGCTGCATCTGATTGGACCTTGACGTGTCAGGCTGCATCTGATTGATGGACTCAGATGTGTCAGGCTGCAGCTGATTGGACCTTGACGTGTCAGGCTGCATCTGATTGATGGACTCAGATGTGTCAGGCTGCAGCTGATTGGTGGACTCAGACATGTCTGGCTGCATCTGATTGGACCTTGACGTGTCAGGCTGCATCTGATTGATGGACTCAGATGTGTCAGGCTGCAACTGATTGGTGGACTCAGACGTGTCAGGCTGTAGCTGATTGGTGGACTCAGACGTGTCTGGCTGCATCTGATTGGACCTTGACGTGTCAGGCTGCATCTGATTGATGGACTCTGATATGTCAGGCTGCAACTGATTGGACCTTGACGTGTCAGGCTGCATCTGATTGATGGACTCTGATATGTCAGGCTGCAACTGATTGGACCTTGACGTGTCAGGCTGCATCTGATTGATGGACTCTGATATGTCAGGCTGCAACTGATTGGACCTTGACGTGTCAGGCTGCATCTGATTGATGGACTCAGACGTGTCGGGCTGCATCTGATTGGACCTTGACATGTCAGGCTGCATCTGATTGGTGGACTCAGACGTGTCAGGCTGCATCTGATTGATGGACACTGTACTCACAGACATGGTCCTGTTTGTTTAAACTGATTTGGTTCTGGTTGATGTTTCTGTGAAGATGAGCTGCTGTGGGACTACGGACAAACCCAGCTGTGCCTGAACCACGACTCCTTAACGTTTATTTAAAACTAAATCATTTCTATTCTATGGAAAGCCCAATGGGCCAAAATTACAACATCATCAACAACAACGTTACAACGTGATCACGAAGTTTGTGAAATGTCAAATTCTGCTAAAGGAGTCAGATCTTCATCCTGATGCTCCTCTCTTCTTTTGAACAGAACCTTTGGGTTTATTTTCTGTTAGGATCCAAATAAAAATGTCAACACTAAGAAGAATTCAATGAGCAGCATTTATTTTTACAATCTGTAAAAAATAATTTATAAATAATGCCACTGTCAAGTCTTAAACAAATCATTTTTCCTTGTAGACAGATTTTATTTGAAGTTTCTGCCCATCCAAATAAGAGGGTGCTATCCACAATATTCCTGAAGGTGGCACTGTATTTGCGATTATGGGACTTACTTCCGTTTGACCCCGGAAGTAGAATTTCTGCATTGGCTTCTTGTTGTTTACTTGTTTATCTGTGCGCGTCGTTGAAGTTCTGTTAAAGTTCTGTTTTCTGTTATTTTGAGCTAATATTGTCACGAAGATGTCTTGTGGAGCTCGACCTGTTGTGCTGTTCGTGGCTGTAAGAATAATCAGACGAAGCTGAATTTGTGGCTGCAACTAGTGTGTGTTGAAAGCAAAAGCAAAAACCTGCATCCTTCTTTGTGGCTGGGCTACGAGAAACCACCTGAAAAAAAGACTCTGTATCCTCCAGAGGATCGAGAACACCAGGTATGATTTGAGACAGCTTTTAGTGTTATGATTTTATGTAGTCAGTGATTAAATGATACTAATATTTTCGTGCATAACTGGCAAATAAACACACGCACCTATATACTGTATGTATGCTGTCTGTGTATATTTATTTATACTGTATATATAATATAGGTGTGTGTTGTGTTTATTTATATATATATAATATAGGTGTGTGTGCTTATTTATATATATATATATAGTGTGTTTATATATATAATATAGGTGTGTGTGTGTGCGTGGGTTTCTTTTATATATAATCTAGGTGTGTTTGTGTGTGTTTATTTATATATATATATAATCTAGGTGTGCGTGTGTGTGTGCGTTTATTTATATATATAATCTATGTGTGTGTGTGTTTAGTTATATATATATATATATAATCTAGGTGTGTGTGTGTTTGTGTGTGTTCATAAATGAACCCTAATGTTTGTATACTGTACTTTTCTTTTCCTCCTTTCTGTTATATTTCTGCATAAGGTGAGTTCCAGGGATGGATGGATGACGCTCCAGTTGGTCCAGAAGTTTGTGTGCAGTTATGTACCACAGCAACAAATGAGTGAAAATATAATTTCTATAAATAAATCTGCGTTTGAAGTGCATTTGGTGTTGCTGTGTTTCACCTTCTTTATTTCAATAAGATACGTTGTTTAATGTCTAATGAGAAGTTCTACTGCAAATAAAAAAACTAGATGTGATTGTTTTTTTGGCAACTTACCAGTTTAGTTTTTTATTGACAAGTACAAAACTTAAAAACATGCACGTTGCTGTGGTTCCTCCTCCAGGAGGAGATTGATAAGAATAAAAGCTATAATTATAAATTTTAGGCTGATTGGTAACTCTAAATTGACCCTGGGTGTGAGTGAGACAGGTCCCTCTTGTAAATGAGTCCCCGTGGCTCAACGAGGCAAGCCTGTATAAATAAAGGTTGAATGAATGAATGAATAAACTAAAAACATTTGAAACTGAATACAATATGAGAACTGTGGGTGATTTGATGTCTTTTAATGAAAATGATTGGCTGCAGAATAAATACCAG
Source organism: Garcialebias charrua (assembly GCA_038048925.1). Classification (NCBI taxonomy): domain Eukaryota; kingdom Metazoa; phylum Chordata; class Actinopteri; order Cyprinodontiformes; family Rivulidae; genus Garcialebias; species Garcialebias charrua. The sequence continues at coordinate 892 of JBBPBX010071278.1, read as the reverse complement.
AATAAATACCAGGTCAAATACACTCTTCAACAAGAAATGATGGGCAGTTTCTGATTTTAAACAAACTGGAACAGATTCCTCATCATGTGGGACCACTGGACGACCACTGGACGACCACTGGACGACTGGAGCAAGCAGCAAACCCCTCCGGAATCCAAGACGATGGAACTCGGCCCTTCACTCGTCTGTACCTTAAAAAAAAAAAGAATAAAACTGTCATGTTTGCATCACAAAGTCTAAAATAAGACCAAGTTTGCTACTCAAAGTAGAAAGAATAAATACAGTTGCTCCTACATTTTTTACTCATTCACAAAGATATACTGTAATGTTCAATTTTATATTGATTTCAGTAATTTTATCTTAGATTTACTTTAATATTTTTGAATTATTGTGCCAGGTGCTTGTGTCATTACTTGTTCTTCTGCTCCTGCGTCTCAGAGTAAGTGTGTCTGTCAACTTCAGCGTGGGAGACCAGTCTGTGACTTGTGTGCAGGCCTTCCTGAAAATATAAATATTTCAATAGAACAAATGTAGTAATAACCAAAAGATGAGCTTGTGTTATGGAATATTTTCTGTACAAACAGCATCCCACTGCTTTATTCACATGAGAGTAACAGGGACCTACAATCAAAACAGTACTACAGTACAGTATGTATGTGCAGTATGTATGTATATACTGTATATATAGTGTGCATACAGTATACACATACACACAGCATATGTATGTACTGCAAATGTATTACACACACATGTAGTTATATTATTTATCCACAGATTTGTTTAGTAAATACTTTAACAGATGCTAACGCTACATGCTAAGCTAACCACAGCTAGTAGACGGTGCTAAATCATGAAGAAAAAAACAACAACAGCTCCAACACAGAGAAAATTA
>JBBPBX010071277.1:2838-18365 GCA_038048925.1 Garcialebias charrua | reverse complement strand
AGTTGATCTTGTATTGTAAAACATCTGGGAATCAACCCCAAAACTGAGTTGTAAGTCTTGGAAAGTTGAAATCTCAGACCTCCTCCTCTGTTAAGAGAAAGTTTTTCTCTCTTAACATAAACAGCTTCCTTCACACCCCTCTCAAACCATCTGTGCTCTCGGTCCAAAATGTGCACATTTTGGTCCTCAAAAGAGTGTCCCTTGTCCGTGAGGTGGAGATGAACAGCTGAGTTTTGTCCAGAGAAGGTGACTCTCCTATGTTGAGACATTCTTTTGTGGATGGGTTGCTTAGTTTCTCCAATGTAGCGGTCTGGGCAGTCCTCACTGCACTGGACTGCGTACACCACACCACTCTGTTTGTGTGTAGGGGTTCTGTCCTTAGGGTGGACCAGCCTCTGTCTGAGAGTCCTGCTGGGTTTGAAGTGTACTGGGATGTTGTGTTTGTTGAAAATCCTTCTGAAATTCTCTGAGACTCCAGCAACATAAGGAATGACAATGTTTTTTCGTCTGTTAGTCTTTTTCTGTTCATTATTGTGTTTAGCAGATTTCCTTGCTGACTTGACAAAAGCCCAGTTGGGATATCCACATGTTTGCAGAGATTTGTTGATGTGTTTCTGTTCCTTTTTCTTCCCTTCTGTCCTTGTGGGGATGTGTTCTGCCCGATGCTGTAAGGTTCTGATGACAGAAAGTTTGTGCTCCAGTGGATGGTGAGAGTCAAACAGGAGATATTGGTCTGTGTGGGTTGGTTTTCTGTAAACTTCAATGTTGAGACTGCCCTCTCCCTCCATATGCACCAAACAGTCCAAAAAAGGCAGCTTATTGTCGTTAGCATCCTCTTTGGTGAACTTGATGTTGTTATCAACCGAGTTAATGTGTCTGGTGAACACTTCCACCTCCCTGGCTTGGATTTTGACCCAGGTATCATCCACATATCGGAACCAATGGCTTGGAATTGTTTGGTTTGGTGAGGTGTTTGTGAGGTGTTTTTTGTCAATCTACATACAGCTATGTGTGCTCTGTCAGAGACCTCAAGGGAACCCCCTACTTTTAAGGTGTGATCTGTCAATTTACATGTATGTTACCTCAGCTTGCAATTTACATATGATGGTGCGTGATTTCTTTAGACTGTTATAACTCCACACGCTCACTTTTTGGTTTCAGTTAATTGAAAAAGCCCCCTGGATAGGGGTCGAAACGTCTTTTGCAACAAATAAAGTCCAGTTGATCTTGTATTGAACGCCTTTTTGATTTTATCATGTCCTGGACGACTGAGAATCTTCACCAGCATATCCCAAAGAAAGATAACTTAATAACATATTGCAAAAAAAACTTAATAACATTTTCAGTTTTGATCATTCGCAGTTATAAGGACTTTGTGACAAAGAGGGACGCCTGCATGTAAACAGAGAAGTGAAGAATCTGCTACAGAGCTTTTTAACTATCTCAGTGACCTTAGCAACGGTTATGGACAAACCAACCTCAAAGTCCCTTGTCTCCGCTTCCCCCATTGAAGACATGCGAGTGGGATTGAGAAGGTCCTAAACGTATTCCTTCCCCCTTCCGACAACATCACTGGTTGAGGTAAACAGCACCCCACCTTCACTGAACACCGTGCAGGGGCGTAGGCAAGAGGGGTTCGGGGGGTTCGGACGAACCGCCCACTTTGCCTATGGAGTCCCACCCAGGGATTTTATGAGGGGCGGTTCGTTTAAAGGAAAAGTTGACCAAAATAAAGCAACATGCCTCAATAGCTCAGTGGAAACAGCGTTGGGTTGCTGTTCCAAACCTTATGGGTTCAATTCCCACATGGTACAACGTTTTTTTTTAAATTCATTCCAGATTAAAAAAGCACAAGAAAACTATTTACAAAACAAGAAATAAAACAATACATAAAATGAAAGGAAGCAGAAGAAGAAAATAATCTTATTATATCTGCCCTTTCTCAAACAAAATTTTTTTTTTCAAACACTCTTTTATTGGATAAAAAAAGTAGAATGTGTTAACAGGCATATTAACTCCTTTTTTTTATCCAATAAAAGACAAACGTAAAATTAGTTGTTTGAATCGAGTGTTAGAAAAAAAAATTGTTTGAGAAGGGGCAGATATAATAAGATTATTGGGCCTCATTCACAAACCGTTCGTACGCACAGATTTGTTCTTAAACTGTGCGTACGAGTGATTTAGGATCATTTGTGGCATTCAACAATGTTTTCGTATCCTACGATTTTTCTTCAGATACGAACAAAATTTACGAGTGGTCCGGACCTGTCGTATATTTTAGGAGCGTCAGTCTGCTGTCATCCAGACGGATCTTCTCCACGAATAACTTCATATTTCGTTATTTAGAAAATATTTTGGGTTTAAAAAAATCACGCACCATAATTATTCTTGACAATAGGTTATTCTGTTTGAATTAGAATTATAATTTTAAGTTTAATTTGTCTGGTGTGTCGCGCAGGCTTCAGTGAGTCGTGCGCTCCCCTTGGTCATCAAAGCCGCTCCTCATATTAACACCCAGGTACATAAAATTCCCATACACCGCCGCAGAACAAGTACGAATTAAGACTGATTTTCATGCTATTGCTGGACTGCTGTGCCAAACACCATCGGAGCAATAGATTATTATATCTGATTCGAAATATAACCTGCAGAATGTGGTTGCGCGATGACCAGGAGGCGCGCATGACTCATTTGTGCTGCAAAACATGTTGGCACGCGTCTTGCGCAGCGTGGCATTTATTGTCCATCCATCTCGCAGACTATTCCTTGACCACCTCCTGTCCGTGCTGCGGCGAGACGTTTGTTTGAAGCCATTTTCAGATCAAACCATTTATTCTTGATTTCTGATACTGTACGACCCACGGGACACACAACATATGCACTACAATATTAATATGAAGTTAACTGTAGTTTCGAGACATTTTAAAATGCTTCTGTTCAAAAACACATCCGACACTTGCGGGGGGGTGGGGGGTAGCGGTGCGCTCTTCTGAATAAGTGAAACTATAATGTAACACAGTACACTAAAATTAAAGATATTTGACCATCCGACACTTGCGGGGGGTGGGGGGGGGTAGCGGTGCAGAGCAGAACTTCAATCTCCGAACGCGTGAAGTTCTTTTTACTTCTTGATTTAGAATGAATGGACACTTCCTGCTGTCAAAAGGCAGGAAACGTGGCCTTATATGGTGTTTTGAGGGGTGGGAATTATGTAAATGACCTCTCCGCGAGCACGCGCAGGTGGATGGAACAGGTGGGATTCATCAACTTTACGCAACCCGTTTACACACGTTTCCTGTGGATAGAAGACTTTGTTGAATCTGACGTGGCATGTTCGTACGAACGCTTCGTACGCACAGAAGTAGGAGAAATTTAGGATAAAAATACGAACATTTTCGTGAATGAGGGCCAATGTCTTCTTCTGCTTCCTTTCATTTCATGTATTGTTTTATTTCTTGTTGTTTTGTAAATAGTTTTCTTGTGTTTTTTAAATCTGGAATTAATTTTAAAAAAAACGTTGTACCATGTGGGAATTGAACCCATAAGGTTTAGAACGGCAACCCAACGCTGTTTCCACTGAGCTATTGAGGCATGTTTGACAAGGTCCACATTTATTTTAAACGAACCGCCCCTCATAGAATTCTGGCTACGCCCATGCCTTGTTAGTAAAATGCTGCTTTCCCCTCCTCAGCTACATGATTGTTTGTCAGAATCTCCTCGGAGCCAACCGAGTCTGTATGCAATGCCTCACCGAACTCCTCCCACATCTGAGCTTTTGCCTCAGCAACAGCCAAGCTGCGGACCACTTGGCCCTCCGATACTCCTCAGCTGCCTCCGGATTCCCACCAGACAACAAGGACCGATACGACTCCTTCAGCTTGATAGCCTCCCTAACCTGAGGTGTCCACCACCAAGTTCGAGGATGGCCACTGCGAGAAGCACCAACAACCTTGCAACCATAGCTCAAGGCAGCCACTTCAACAATTGAGCCAAGGAACATGACCCACTCAGACTCAATGTCCTCCAACTCAGCTGGGATGCAGTTAAAGCTCTCCTGCAGGTGTGAGTTTAAGATATTTATGATGGGTTCTTCTGCCAGGTGTTCCCAGCAAACCCTCACTACACATCTGGGTTTATCATGTCTGTCTTGCATCTTCCCCCGCCATCAGATCCATCTCACTACCAGGTGGTGATCTGTTGACACCTCAGCTCCTCTTTTCACTCGTGTGTCCAAAACAAATGGCACAACTACAAAGTCAATCATTGATCTATGACCTAGGGCGTCCTGGTGCTAAGTGCACTTATGGACACCCTGATGATCGAACATGGTGTTCCTGATTAACAAACTTTGACTAGCACAGAAGTCCAACAACAGAACATCGCTTGAGTTCAGATCAGAGAGGCAGTTCCTCCCAATCATGCCCCTCCCGGTCACACTGTCATTACCCACATGAGTATTGAAGTCCCCCAGCAGAATAAAGGAGTCCCCAGCTGGTGTACCTTCCGGCACCCCTGCCAAGGGTTCCAAGAAGTCTGGATACGCTGAACTGCCGTTTGGCACATAGGCACAAACAACAGTCAAGAGTCTGTCCCCTCACCCGAAGGCGCAGGGAAGCCACCCTCGCATCTATCGGGGAAAACTACCAACACACAGGCACCAAGTCGTGGGGCTAAGAGTAGACCAACATCAGTTCGGCACCTCTCACTATGGGCAACTCCAGAGTGGAATAAGGTCCAACTCCTCTCAATGAGATCAGTTCCATAGGTGAGCCCAACTATATCTAGTCGGTACCTCTCAACCTCGTACACAAGCTCAGGCTCCTTCCCTGCCAAAGATGTCACATTCCATTTATCAAGAGCCAGCTTTGGTAAACCAGGGTCAGAGAACCAAGGCCCCCGCCTTCGGCCACTGCTCATGTTGTCATGCACCTGACTCATATGGCCCCTCCTGCAGGTGGTGGGCCCACAGGAAGGCAAGCCCATGTTTCTCATTTGGGCTGAGCCTGACGGGGCCCCATGGGTAGAGACCCAGTCACCAGGCGCTCGCTGGCGAGTCCCTCCCCCAGGCCTGACTCCAATGTGATGCCCCAGTAACCCACATCCAGGCAAGGGACACGGAGTTCCTTGATATATATTGTCCATGAAAAGTCTTCTGAATCGCTCTTTGTCTGGCCAGTCACCTAGGACTAATCTTTCTTGGGAGACCCTACCAGGGGCAATTAAAATTGTACCTGACAGCATAGCTCCTATCAGGCACACAAACTCCTCCTCCACGATGAGGTGGCGATTCAAGGAGGAGCCCAAATTTTCAAAAAATTTCTTTCTTCCTATTTTTCCATTTGCAGGGAATGCATGTCACAGATTAATGAACTGAACGAGCAAAAAGATGAAAAACTCTACAAACGAGTCTGATTCAGGAACAAAACTTGTGATTTTGAAGTTTTCTGGACGTAATGCATCCTTTTGAAAGTGGTGAAACATGTCAGTCGGTGTGTAAAGTTGAGATGTTACACATCAGTTCATGTTCTTTAATTCTTCAGAACATGTACTATACTGTATAAAGGATTTAATCATCTTGATAGTCGTGCAGCAATTCACCTTTATCTTTGTTGCATACCCAGATGTAACGCTGTGATTTTACATCACAAAATTGCAACAAGCATAGCTTTTGACATTTAGTTGTTTTTAGTAGAGAGAGATGTGTTTAAAACTCAAACTACAGAAATGTTTAAAACCATTTCTGTTAAAAGCATCACTGCTTTTTGGTAATATGTTTATGTTCAGGTTCTCAAATGGACAAAAATGGGTGTAAAATGCACTGTTTTGTCGTTCTCTTCAGCAGATTAAAAGCATGATGATGAATCTTGTAGCTTCGGATGTCAACTAACTGTGCAGCTGCTTTTAGTTTACTCACACTTGCAGCTTAATGTTGTGTAAATGTGTCTGAATCCATACTAACATTTCAGATCCTCAGCTTTTCTTAATTTCTCCTTTCTATCCTGTCCTTTTTCAATGTACTAATGACAGTGTGTTGTCTCTACTTACTTTAGTTCTATCCGTCCAACTCGTCACTATACAGTCTTTCTGTCTGAGGATTCGTCTGGAGACGAGCTTCAATACGACGACTCCATCACTGGGTTTCCTGACAGTTTTCTTTTCTCTGCCCCTTTCGATTGGTCACCTCAGTACGCACCTCTGGTTGTTTTTTCTGCTTTTTTTTTGTCTTCCTTTGAACCTGACTACCTGAGTGCGTATTTTCTCTAGTAATACGCTCAGGAAAGGGAAGCTCTTGCATGAAAGCGTTGCTGTAACATCCTAACACTAATATTTTATCGAGGCAGCGTAAACCCAGCCTCAAACTCTGTTTTCAGTCAAACCTTTTTAGAAGATTACAGCATGTTATGAAAGACACAAGATGTCAAAATTTTAGGCTTAATTTTTTTAAATGTAAAGCTAAAGGTATGTGGTCGTTGTTGGGGTCATAGCAGTTTTAAACCTATGATGACCTCTGGTGTGCATAAAGAACTTAGTGTCTGTGACATCATCTTTCTACTTTGCATAAAATGTTACAAGATATATATCTTGTATCATTCAACTATGTTCGTTTTTGCAAACAAAATGATAAATTAATGAAAATTCCTTTCAAAGTGAGTTTAAAATTAAAAACCGTGTTTCTTCACGGGACATCCGACTACACGCGAATGCAACATCTGTGACGTAAGGAGAAGCTCAGTTTGCGTTTGCAATGATAACGCATGCGCATTCTCTGCCAGATCGCCTATTTTTTTTGTATAACTTGAAAAATGCCGTTACGTTGTGTCGCATTTGGGTGTTCTAATATCATCAGTGAACAAGTGAGCCTTTTCACTTTCCCAAAAGATGAAATACTTCGTCAAGTATGGAATAAACAAAGCTGCCCCCCCCCCTCGGAGCTCCCTCGCTTCCTGAAAAGGTAAGACTCAAATAAATACGGGTGCAGACCTAAATTAGAACCTGCTGTTTCTTGTTCATCTAACTTTCTGCTTCCCAAACTGAAGACAAATCGCTCAAATCTTCACTTAGATTGCTAAATTAGTCGGTTTATTTATTGTCCGCCATGAATATGTAAAAGGGGCGTTCTAAAGACGTTCTCCCTCCTACGTCACAGATGTTGCATTCGCGTGTAGTCGGATGTCCCGTGAAGAAACACGGTTTTTAATTTTAAACTCACTTTGAAAGGAATTTTCATTAATTTATCATTTTGTTTGCAAAAACGAACATAGTTGAATGATACAAGATATATATCTTGTAACATTTTAATGCAAAGTAGAAAGAGGATATCACAGACACTTTAATAAGACTCTGCTTGCAGGCCACAGCCGTACCGCTCCCTCAAGGAAGTGGACTTGATCGAAGGAGACGATCCTGGTTTTGGGGCAGAGAGCCACACGGCCCCTCCCAGTCCAGTTACTGAAAGGTTCTCTAATATTAACCTGCTCGGGGACATCTTTGGCTGCCAGGACGAGCCCGACAGCCAATCACTTACACTGGCTAAAAGTCTGGAGGACCTGAGAACTCCCAAAGAGTCTGCGGGTCTGCAACCAAAGTTCTCCTACCAGGTCAGTATTTTTAGTAGGGATGCACGATCCACATTTCTCACTTCCGATCCGATCCGATATTTATTAACTGAGAATCGACCGATACCGATACTTTTCCGATCCGATACTGTTCAGGTATGTGACTCTGTATAATGAAATTTTTGTACCCAATCTATTCATTTTAACATTGTGTGAGATAAACTCAATGAAGACACTCTTAAGCCTTACAATAGGGAACTCACTGACTTTAACAGCACACAGGACAGGAGGCAAGTATATCACACACATGTCCTCATGGTGCAGCTGAAAAAAACTAAAAAAGCGCTAAGCATGATGGGAAAGACAACACAGCACTCCCCTTAACCAATAAGAGAGTGGATTATAGCTGGAAAACAGATTTAGTTGGAAAACTTTTCCAGCTAAATCTGGAAAACTAAAAACAACAATAGCTCATGGCTCACTGCTAAAGCTAGAAAACTAAAAAAAACGCTAAGCATTATGGGAAAGACAACAAAATCCACTCTCTTATTGGTTAAGGGGAGTGGCTGTGTTGTGTTTCCCATCATGCTTAGCGCTTTTTTAGTTTTTTCAGCTTTAGCTGGACAAACTATTGGTTATAACTATTGGTTATAATGGGAAAGACAACAAAATCAACTCTCTTATTGGTTAAGGGGAGTGGCTGTGTTGTCTTTCCCATCATGCTTAGCGCTTTTTTAGTTTTTTCAGCTGCACCATGAGTAAGGAGGACATGTGTGTGGTATACTTGCCTCCTGTCCTGTGTGCTGTTAAAGTCAGTGGGTTCCCTATTGTAAGGCTTAAGAGTGTCTTCATTGGGTTTATCTCATACAATGTTAAGAAGGGCAGTCACAGAACGTGATTGAACACAAGTGCTCTATGAAGCTGGATCGGAAAAGTTATCGGCAGGTTGGATCCAATACCCGATACTTAAATAATGCTGGTATCGGATACAGATACCGATACTGGATCGGCCCCATCCCTAATTTTTAGTTAATCCTGTCTTAACTTTTGTATTTTTACTTTTGGTGCAAATACTAATGGGTTTAACCAGTAAGCTCCCCGGGCGCTGACTACGGCTGCTCACTGCACCACCTGGTGGTGGTTGGGTTAAATGCAGAGACCAATTTCGTCTGTCAAGTATGGGAAACATACACAGATGACAAAAATGTGACATTTATTTTTTATTTTAAAGACTGAATCAGTGTACAGTATTTATATACCTCATAGGGTTACAGGTGAGTATCTACAGCTCCATATGGTGCCATGTCTTGTGAACTTTGAGCACATGATCAACTGAGCTTATATTAAAACAAGTCAAGCAGATAAGCACACTTTGGGTTCATCTTTTATTTTCTGTGCTTTCAGAGGATGGATCTGAAGGTTGGTGAGAACTCCCGAACACTTCCAGGTCTCAGGCTGTCCAACCCTTACAACAAGCTGTGGAGTGCAGGCCAGGACAGATCGGTCTCGCCCATCTGTGTGCCTCCCACCTGCGAAAGACCTTCATCCGTCCAACTTCCTGTGCAAACGGAAACCTCTTCTCCAGGCCGTGAAAGTTCTAGCACAGTCCCCGACCTTTTAGACCCTTCCAACCCTGCCAACATAACCGTTCCTCGTCCCCAAGGGAGGAAGACGCCTGAGCTTGGGACAGTCCTCGTACCCCCTGCTGTCCCACCACGCCCCAAAGCTGCAGGATTGAGTGAAGGAAGGACTACGTCAGGCGGACAAGAGTTCAGGCAAGCCTTGAGCTTGACCTCTGATGGAGACTTGCTGGGGCCCACTAAGGTTTCTGAGGACAGTATGGAACTGCTGAGTCTTCTAGACCCGCTGAACAACTCCACTGCACCAACGGAGAGACTACCGGTAGATATCACTACATCAACTGCTTGTAAACCACCACTACCACCCAGACTCTACCCTCAGAGTTTGCCTCCTTTCACACTTCCTCCTCAGATATCACTAAACCCCTTTGCCCCCCCTCTTCAGCACTACTCACCCACTGTAAGTGGGAATCCCTTCATTGCAATTTGTGGACCTCTCCCAGGTTCCTACATGAACACTTCATCCCAGCCATTATCTTTCTCTACACTACCAGGGCTCTACAGACAGCCTTCCCCTGGCAGCTCCACCCTGCCCCCCAGCCACGGACTGTCCCAGTCAGCTTTCCAGTCAGCCTTCCCCCCCTCAGTCACCCCCATGCCTCACACCTCTGACAGTAGCCACGCTCTCTCCAGCCTAGTAGACTCAACGTCAGTCTTTAGCACGTCTATGAACGTGCTGCCAAAGCCTCTGCAGGCACAGGGAGAACACCAAAAGGCTAAGGATCCTTTTGGGGACCTGCTGAGCTTGGCCACACCAGTTACACCACAGAAAAAGAAGGTGGAAGACCTGCGGAGGAAGTGGGAAACATTTGACTGAACCTGCGCATTGTATTTGCACAAAGACGCCACCCTCTGTTGTCACTCTGTCAGGGTTTTGTCTTGCTTTAAATGGTGCGTCACATCTGATACAGCCAAGATTCAGTAGATGGACCTTTGATGAAAGATCAGACAGGTGAAGGAGCGCAACAGTTCTGCCAAAGGCGTCCTGGTAAACTAAAATATCTGTTTTCTTTTTGTGCGCTGACGAATGAAAGAATCGTAGATGACGTCTGTGTGTGTGTGTGTGCTTCCAAAAACATCTGCCAGTGTTGCTCACCAGACATAAATATAATCATCTAGTAGGTCTGCACAGCTAGGGTGCCTCCATTATAACAGCTGAGAAAGGTGGTGGAACAAATGGCTGTGGGGTCTCACCTGGTGTCAGATTTACTGTCTCATTCATGCACCTGTATATCAGCATGAACAAGCAACAAATGTTTTAAAAGTTGTACAGTTTATCCAGCCTGTTTTCTTGACGGGAAGTGACCACTGCCTGAGTTCCTACAGCTACGAGCGAACATCCAACAATAAAGCTTTCATTAGAATATACGAACAAGTATTCGACTGTAGATCCATTCTGTACCTTCTCTCAATGTGTTTTTGTTGTCTCAGTCAAACCCTCGTGGTTCGAACTGGATTCAGGCTGTGTACCCATAAACAAGACACACAGGAAGTGGAGTCTCTGCAGGACGTTTTTGATCAGTGCTCACTTTGGACGATCAGGTGAGGTTCTCTGAGCTGTAGGTCTCTAAAAACGTGAAGCATGACGTCCTCTCCATACGAGGCCCATTGATGGTCAGAGGAGTGTGGTCCCATTTGTCTTGGAGGCGTTTACCTTCAGGTTGTTTCTGGTGCATCTCCTCCCTATAGGCGTGGTCGAATGTGTAGAGGGTGTACTTGAGAGGGCTCAACACACAGCCCTGTGTATGAGGGGGCCCAGTACTGAGTGTCAGAGTAGAGGAGCAGCTTCACCACCTGCAATGATCCAGGAGAAGATGGAAGGGAAGGCCAGATTGGACCGTTTCCTTACCAAGCTGTCTGGACTGAGCTGCCATCTACTACTAGCATTCTGACGTAGGTGGTTCAGGGTGGAGCTGTGGAGATGGTATCTTCTGAGGACCCGTTGGCCTATTAAGGAAAACCGATGAGGGTCAAAGCTCTGGGAAAGACAAGGATAGGATGCTGAAGGATGAGTTCATGACCAGAGATGTTAAAGCTACAGGTCTGTAGTCACTGATGCTAGTGTTGGAGGATCTTGACCACAGCTACTGTCAGAGACATGTTGAAGACCTCAATCAGGTCTTAAGAGTTGTAATCAATATTTTTACACTTGATGCTGTGAAGCCTTCCAATTTTTTCTTGTCTCCAACTTTATAGTTTCCGTTTTTGACTCTTTGTGGCAAAAAAACGTGTTTTATTTTTAGTGAAGTACAATAAAGTATCTTTTTATTCAAATTTATTCAAATTTATTTAGCTTAGATTTCATTAAGATAATTGTGATTGGTTGAAAGCTTGTGTCCACACATGTAGTCAGATATCGCTTCACTTACTTTTTATTGACCGTATCTCAAGTGTACTTTTTGCACGGTGTGCAAACAGTTGATGAAAACTAGTTTTAAAGTTGTTGATTGTAGAAAAGCCAGCTCAGTTTTGATGTGTTGGCCAAACATGGAGGCAATCAGGTTCAAATCAAATAGAAGTTTATTTAAAGCATTAAATAACATTTATTTTATTGATCTTTAATTTTCACACAGGAATTCCCTTTGTCATCAATGCTTAAAAAAAAATTACATCAAACAAGCAAGTCAACACAGCTTAAAGACTTCAAAAACAAACTCATCACGGTTATATGAAAGTGAAAAGTGTCCATACCCAGAAAGTTAATGATTTAATTAAAAGATAAAGTAGTTTTGTAAATGGCTGATTTCTGAAAGCTTTTTTTTTTTTTGCCGCCCTGATTAAATAAAGTGAATTGAATTCGATACATCCAGAAGTTGGGAAGCAACACTTCTTGAGTTGTGTCCACCTAATGAAACAAAGTGTATTTGTCTTCAATCATAACCAACTCCTGTAAACTATCTGTCCTTCTTGAAGTAGAGTACTGTGTGAACATTATGAACAAACAAACATCTGTTGCAGATCCCTCTTTGAACAGAATCAGGACTGATGAGCCAACAGCCTGACAACAGGGCGAAACCAATCCACTCTGCACAGGAACAAGCTAACAATGGCTTGTCTGAGCAAATTCACTTTCTAGGTGGACCAAGGTCATCGTGAAACAACTCCAGTCTTTTAAATAGGGATGCACGATATCGGCACAGTATTGGCCGATATTGGCAATAAAGTTAAATATCGGACATTGGCCATTCAATCAAAAACAACTAACCAATATAAAAGGTGCTGTGCGTTTGTGTGTATATATATATTTTTTATATATATACTGTAGCAGCAAGACAACCTTTTCAAGCAGCAGCAACTTCATGAAATTCAGAAGTGCAACTACTTTTTCCCTTTTGCAGTCATTGCTACATTGTTTAGTGAGAATAGGTTTATAAATACTATTAAGGGTGACTCAAACATTCATCTCTCAAGTTTCACACATTGTACAGCTTCTGTCTGACACGACCCGTCACATCAGCTGAAGCAAACGTAATCAACATTTGAAGAAACTTTCATCCTATTAAAAAAAATAAGCCTGGATTGCATGAATTAAAATAGTTCATATTTTTGGTACATTAGCACAAACTCATTGGCCCAGTAGGTGAAAAAAGAAAGTCTACCCTCACTCAGTTCTAGGATTGTAAGTTTTAGGATGCAATAAAACGATCAGGTCTTTGGGTTTTATAATTATTGAAATCCAACCTCAAGTGTTAAAAAAAAAACAGATTCCAACATGTCATTATTTATTTAATAAAAATGAAACCAGAATGAAAAAGATGCTCAACAACTTGTAGAACCATCTTTAGCAGCAAAAAGCCTCTGTGGTCGTTTTCTGTAAGACTATCAGTCTGATGGTTGTGGAGGAATTCTGGTCCACTCGTCTTTACATTGCTTCAGTTCACCCAGCTCAGCTCTCAATGTCCCACCACAGCATTTTGCTTAGGTTGAGGTATTTTATTTTGAAAAATGACACTGTGCATTATGGGTAAATATCTTTAGTCTCATCTTTCCAAAGTAAGTTTTTCCAAATGCCTTGTGGTTTTTGTTCAGATGCAACTTTGCTAATCTAATCTGTGCTCAAAAAACAAGTTTCTCCTGCTACAAGCCATACTTGTTCACTGTTTGTCTAGCTGTCCTGTCCTGAACCTAAAGAAAAGGAACCAATTAACCGAGTCGGAGAGGATGCTCTTGGTTTATTTCTTTGCAAGTTCTTTGATCATTGCACAGTCTGACCTTAGGGTAAAATTGCCAACATTACTTGTAGGAAGATGGGGAACTGTCTAAAATGTTTTCCACTCTCGCTGTAGAACGAAGGACTCCAAATTGTTTGGAAATGACCTTTAACCCTTCTGAGGCTTCTACTTTACCTCCTAAATCTTATAAAACAAGAGTGGACTTAGTTCATCCATACACAGCTTTTAAATTTTTGATTGGTTCCACCGGGAGGAGACCCAGAGGAAGACCCAGGACGCGCTGGAGGGACTATGTTTCTCGGCTGGCCTGGGAACGCCTTGGGATTCCCCCGGAGGAACTGCTCCAAGTGGCTGGGGAGAGGGAAGTCTGGGCCTCCCTACTTAGGCTGCTACCCCCGCGACCCGACCCCGGATAAGCGGACGAAGATGGATGGATGGATGGATTGGTTCTTTTAAAAATATATAATGTCATGGTGGAATCTGTTCCATTCTGTATTACATTTGAGGTTAAATTAGAAATAAATAAAATCCAGAACTTGGTAAAGACTAGAACATTTATTTTATGACTCAATTCATAAAGAAACCAAGTTTAGTGAAGTACCAGTAACAAAAAAATTAAAAACTTGTATCACTGAATCAATTAAAAGAACCAAGCTGGGATCAAACCCACAATTGTATGGTTGCAAGAGCAGTGCTTTAACCACTGACCCACAAGCACACAGGTCACAAAACTCTTTAAAGAAGGTCCCACCAGGTTTGTCCAGTTAAAAAAAAAAAAATCTCAATCATCCAGGTAGATAACAAAAAAGGTTAAATCATGTCATCTGGACCAGTTTCTTTAAGTGAAAAACATTTCATCTCTCATCAGAAAGAGTTCTCTGCGGCCTGCCAACCACTGCTGTGCTTCAAGCCAACCTCCTGGTGAAATCTCAGAAGTCTTCCCATCTGGAAGACAAAAACGTTTCTCACTTAAAGAAACTGGTCCAGATGACATGATTTAACCTTTTCCAGTTATTAGACTTTCCTCTATTCTTCTCAGTTTTCTGTTCTGGTCCCGGCTGCCAGCTCCAAATGTATTTAAAAACATAAAATCTCCACTGTTGGACTCAGCAGGTTTCACTGTAGCTATATCTTCGTTGCGCTCACAGGTCTAGAGTCAGTAGTGGTCGTATTGATGTGCTAAAACAAGCTGAATGTGTCCACAGGGCAGAAAATCAGGCGCCCCAAATGAAACTACATGTACTGTACTGGACCTGCCCGTTCAGATCACTGGCCGCACGTTTGGGTCTGCTTGACGAACGCGGGTCGTTGAACGGTGCTGCCCCATAACGGTAAATATATAAACAACTGAGGATGAATGGCTAAAAATTATTTTAAGCTCAGTAAATAAGTAATAAGCATTATTTAATAGAAGGAAGTAGCTTGGTGGTCAGTGCCCTGGTCTTGTATTCTTGAGGTTGTGGGTTCAAGCCCAGGTTGCGTCAGGAAGCGCATCCGGAATAAAACAAATTGCCAAATCTTCCATGCAAGTTTTCTTGCTGTGGTGACCTCTGAAGAAGGGAACGGACAAAATAAACTTGAAGAGGAACTACTTTGTGGGGCAAATTAATTTTTTAGGTAGGGCTCCGCCCCACGTGCCTCTATGGACCAGTCAGCACTGCGTAAAATCCTAGAATTGAACGAAGGTGAACTTCATTTTCCCATAACTGTAACACAATTGTGACTGATTAAATGGAAGGAGCAGACGTTGCTGTGGTGTACTGGAAGCAGAACTGTAGTTCCAGCCGACCTCTTGACCAGGGAGCTCCTGTATGCACTGTGACACGTTGAGCAGGCCAAGGACTGCTTCTCACATAAAAAACTGTGCAACCACGTTGGCCATGCCCAGGACGATAAGTAAACTGTCGAAACAAGCTGTTGGCCAGCTGAGCTTCCCCCGCTGTTTCAGAGAGATCATGTGGACTAAAGCAGGAAATAAAAACACTAAAGCCAGCCCACAAATGGCTCCAGAATATCTGCAAAGGAAAACAGAAGAAACAAATGTAAATGCTGTTGTGGAAATCTGACTCTTTTTAGACACTGTGCTCAGCTTTTCTAGTCTCAGGACTGATGCTTTCACAAAAAGCTTTAGTTAAAGAAGAATCTTAGATACTTTATTA
>JBBPBX010071276.1:0-14651 GCA_038048925.1 Garcialebias charrua | reverse complement strand
ATATATAGTATATATATAGGGAGTCCTCGACTTACGGCGCCCAGACCTATGGCAACTCGGACTTACGAACGAGCCCCGTTGAAACTATGAAATCGAGATACGGCTCAAATACAGGACTTACGAACGAACCACGTTGAAAAGTATGTAATCGAGCTACGGCATACTAGATGTGAGACTTACGAACGAGCCCTGTTAAAAGTATGGAGTCGAGCTACCGCATACTAGATGCGGGACTTACGAACGAGCCCCGTTCAAAGTATGGAATCGACCTACGGCATAAGTGCGTTATTAGGGCAAGGTGGGGGAGGGGATTACCTTGGCTGTTGTGTGTTGGCGCATGACTGTGGAAATCTACCGCTAGCGGGAGGAGGGGGATGGGGTGGCCGGCGGAAGTATACAGCCGTACTGTACCTGGCGAAACAAAAGGCGACGGAGGGATACCTACAGGTACTACGGTAGTATTTAAAGGGACGCGCCATTTCAACCTGCGTGGTTGAGTTTCGGCGAGTGAAGAACAATGACATACAGTAAGACTCAGTTAGCATTAGCTTTAGCATTAGCGAGTTAGCGTTAGCTTATTGTTCGACAATTTTGAACATGGGACCGAAGAGATCGGCAAAATCAGCGGATGCGGGTACGGGTAAGAAACCCAGGAACACGATAACGCTTGAGACCAAGCTGAAAATAATAAAATTGGCAGATCAGGGCTTGACACAGAGCGCAATTGGAGAGAAGCTAAGGTTAGCGCATTCCACGGTGGGAACAATTACGAAGGACAAACAGAGGATTTTGTAGCATGTGCGTGACTCGGCTCCCATGAGGTCCACCATCATTACTAAGCAGAGAACGGGTTTGATTGTGGAGATGGAGAGGTTGCTTGTGCTTTGGATTGAAGACATGTCTCAAAGGCGTGTGCCCGTGAGCTTGTCTGTCATCAAGGAGAAAGCTAGGATGATCTATCGCTCCAAGAACAAGCGAAGAGTGAGAGAGTTGCAGGGGGCAGCACAGAGTGATTCTGGAGAAGGTACATCAGGCAGCAAGTCAGCAGGGGTGATGGGGGAGAGTGGGGCAGTGGACCAGAGCAGTTCAATGCCTCCAAAGGTTGGTTTCAGCGCTTCAAGGAGAGAGCCAACTTCCACAGCCTGAAGATACAGGGTGAGCATTTAATTTCTCATTTTTTAATAGGTAGTACCCGACTTACGATTTTTTTCCATTTTTCCTTTTATTACAGTGTTAAAACAGCTTAACTGTGTCATGTTTATTTGCATTTAAACAGGGGAGGCTGCCAGTGCTGACCACAAGGTAACTGAGGCCTTCCCTGACACACTGGCTGAGATCATCAGGGACGGTAGGTACACTGCCCAGCAGGTGTTTAATGTCGATGAGACAGGGCTGTTCTGGAAGCGTTTGCCCCACCGTACCTACATTAGCAGGGACGAACAAACAGCACCAGGTCACAAGGTTGGCAAGGAGCGTTTGACCTTGCTGTTCGGGGGGAATGCTTCTGGGGATTGTAAACTAAGCCTTTGTTGGTGTATCAATTTGAGAACCCCAGAGCCTTCAAAAACATTAATAAAAAACAGTTGCCAGTCTATTGGACTGCAAATCGGAAGGCCTGGGTGACATTGGCTGTGTTCTCAAATTGGTTCACCAAACACTTTGTGCCAGATGTCCGGCGATTTTGCCATGCCAAAAGCATTCCCTTTAAAGTCCTGCTGGTGTTGGACAATGCTCCAGGGCACCCTCCTGATCTCACTGACATGAACACGCATGTGAAGGTGGTGTACCTGCCTCCGAACACCACGTCTCTGATCCAGCCAATAGACCAGTGGGTCATCAGTACATTCAAGGCATACTACCTCCAGAGGGTCATCCGCAATGCTTTGGAGGAAACAGAGAAGTCTCCAGAAGTCACCCTGAAAGACTTCTGGAAGAAGTACAACATCTTGGATGCTGTGCAGAACATTGGTCGCTTCTGGGAACAGGTGACGCAGAAAAACTTGAGTGGCATGTGGAAGAAGCTGTGTCTACTGCTTGTTCAGGCATCACCTAGTTCCCAGGAAGTGGACAGTGTCATCCAGGACGTTGTGCAGATGGGCAGGTCACTGGAGCTCGACATGAACGAGGAAGACGTCCAACAGCTGCTGGGTGAAGCAGGACAGGAGTTGTCTGTCGATGACCTAATGCAGCTGGACAGGCAAGTCTCAGATGAGGAAGAGGAGCAGGTCACCCCCATCCCTCCGCCCAAAACCTTCACCAGGCAGGAATTGGCGAAGGCCTTTAAAGACCTCCATAGCTGCTTCCGTAGGATTGAGGAGCAGGACGACGATGGGGAGAGGTTCGCCAGGGTCTCTCGAGCTGTCCTGGACGACATGGCGTGTTACCAGCAGATCCTGGATGAAAAAAAAAAACAGGAGCAGGTGCAGAGCACAATGCTGAGGTTTGTCACCAAGGCCCCAGCACCGCCTCCAGGATCTGCTAGTGCACCACAAGAAACACCATCAGCAAGCCAGGAGGAGTCCATGGACAGCTCACCTTCTCCCCAGTAAAATACGCCTCCCCCCCTTCTCCCTCCCTCCTGGTAATGAAATTTTATTTTTATTTTTCTGAGTTGTGTCATATTACACACAGTAACTTCATCTGTTAATCAATTTGTATCTGCTTATGTTCACAGCCTGTTGCTCTCCTCCTCCCCCTCCTCTCCACCAGCTCCACCATCCCATTACTGACCTGCCCACCTCCACTGACATGCACAGCATCCAAAGAAAGGTACAGCAAAGACATGTTAATTTTTTTCCTTTATTTTTTGTTTTATGTTATATCTACATCTACTGTAATCATCACCTCTCTTTCCACGGCCTTCAAAGTATCACGGCCCCATGTCCATCCACACATCTGCATCACACCATACAGGTAAGGACAAGATGTTTTTCTCTGTGTTTTAATTTCTGCAGATGTTGACGTGTGTATGGGTTTCAACAGAACAAACCCGTTACTCTCGCCTCATGGACAGACCTGTGTCCTCTGCTCTGTCCTCCTGCCTGTCTCTAGCTCCTCTCCATCCACATCTGCACCACACCATACATGTAAGGGCAAGATGTTTTTCTCTGTGTTTTAATTTCTGCAGATGTTGACGTATATGTGGGTTTCAACAGAACAAACCTGTTGCTCTCACCTCATGGACAGACATGTGTCCTCTGCTGTCTCCTCCTTCTTGCCTCTAGCTCCTCTCCATCCACACATCTGCACCACACCATACAGGTAAGGACAATATGTTTTTCTTTGTATTTTAATTTCTGCAGATGTTGACGTGTATGTGGGTTTCAACAGAACAAACCTACTGCTCTCACCTCATGGACAGACGTGTGTCCTCTGCTCTGTCCTCCTGCCTACCTCTGTCCTCCTGCCTGCTACCTAGCTTCTCTCATACCATCACCTGTGTGTCAATACCTACAGTGAGTAGAACTTGTTTTATCAGTGTTTTATCTTTTTATTGCTGTTGTAACTGCAGCTGTTCATGTTTGTGTATCTTTCAACAGAGAACACGTGCTCAGACTGACCTCATGGACAGACGTGTGTCCTCTGCTGTCTCCTCCTGCCTAGCTTCTCTCCATACTATCACCTGTGTGTCAACACCTACAGTGAGTAGAACTTGTTTTGTCAGTGTTTTATCTTTTTATTGCTGTTGTAACTACAGCTGTTCATGTTTGTGTGTCTTTCAACAGAGAACACGTGCTCAGACTGACCTCATGGACAGACGTGTGTCCTCTGCTGTCTCCTCCTGCCTGCTACCTAGCTTCTCTCCATACCATCACCTGTGTGTCAACACTTACAGTGAGTAGAACTTGTTTTGTCAGTGTTTTATCTTTTTATTGCGGTTGTAACTGCAGCTGTTCATGTTTGTGTGTCTTTCAACAGAGAACACGTGCTCAGACTGACCTCATGGACAGACAAGTGTCCTCTGCTGTCTCCTCCTGCCTGCCTCTAGCTCCTCTCCATCCACACATCTGCACCACACCATACAGGTAAGGACAACATGTTTTTCTCTGTGTTTTAATTTCTGCAGATGTTGACGTGTGTGTTGGTTTCAACAGAACAAACCTATTGCTCTCGCCTCATGGACAGACCTGTGTCCTCTGCTCTATCCTCCTGCCTGCCTCTAGCTCCTCTCCATCCACACATATCTGCACCACACCATACATGTAAGGGCAAGATGTTTTTCTCTGTGTTTTAAATTCTGCAGATGTTGATGTGTGTGTGGGTTTCAACAGAACAAACCAGCTGCTCTCGCCTCATGGACAGGTGTGTCCTCTGCTCTGTCCTCCTGCCTGCCTCTGTCCTCCTGCCTGCTGCCTAGCTTCTTTCCATACCATCACCTGTGTGTCAACACCTAGAGTGGGTAGAACTTGTTTTCTGTCAGTGTTTTATCTTTTTATTGCTGTTGTAACTGCAGCTGTTCATGTTTGTGTGTCTTTCAACAGAGAACACGTGCTCAGACTGACCTCATGGACAGACATGTGTACTTTGCTGTCTCCTCCTGACTGCTGCCTCCTGCCTAGCTTCTCTCCATACCATCACCTGTGTGTCAACACCTACAGTGAGTAGAACTTGTTTTGTCAGTGTTTTATCTTTTTATTGCTGTTGCAACTGCAGCTGTTCATGTTTGTGTGTCTTTCTACAGAGAACACGTGCTCAGACTGACCTCATGGACAGATGTGTGTCCTCTGCTGTCTCCTCCTGCCTGCTGCCTAGCTTCTCTCCATCAATCACCTGCGTCAACACCTTGCGCCTAACCCTGACATGCATCCACACCAATGACTGCTGCCAAAAAAAACCACACCTGACCTGATGGACAGACCTGCTCACATCAGGAGCACACACCTGAACTGCACTCACATCTGGACTCCCATGCACCCATCATTCATGGTTGAGCAATGGCTAAGCAGTTCCATCTGATCCAGGTTTGAACTTGAGAACCACATAATACAGCCTGTCTACCTCCACTTCAATCAAAGTAAGGGAATTTTCTTTTCTATGCTGTTTTTGTGCTTCTTCTAGCTTTTTAAAGTTCCCGGACTGTACACTAAGGCACTGGTTTTTCATACATGATGGTTGCAGCATGTTTCTGATGGATGTCAATTGCTGCTGATGGTTGAGAACTGTTTATGATTGACGTCAATTGCTACTAATGGTTGAGAACTGTTATGATGGATGTCAATAGCTACTGATGGTTGAGAACTGTTTATGAATGTTAGGAAACGCCTTGTATCTGTGACTTTCCTTCCCTCCATTGATTACGGTGACATTCTCTACATGAATGCTCCTACAAGCACCCTGCGGATGTTGGATGTGGTCTATCATGGTGCACTAAGATTCATAACTGGTTGTGATTATCGTACCCACCACTGCACCCTGTATTCACTGGTTAACTGGACATCATTAACCTCACGCAGACTCTTCCACTGGTACATTTTCATCTTTAAATCACTTCTTGGTCTGCTGCCCTCATACATCTCCTCCTACATGTCTTTGCGTGAGTGCAGCTACAGTGTGCGCTCTCAGGACATGATTACCTGCAGTGTTCCGTCAGTGAGGACTGAACTTGGAAAAAGGGCCTTCTCCTACTCCGCTCCTGCTTCATGGAATATCTTACAAAAAGATCTGAAGCTCTCGACCTTGACTTCTCTAAATGGTTTTCAGAATCTGTTGGAATCCTGGCAAAAACCAATGCAGATTTGTTCCTGTCTTTGATTTTATACGTCTACCTTATAATGTTTTGCTAGTTTTTTGATACTTTGTTAAAAAAAAGAAAAAAAAAATCTTTTGTTTTTTTCTCTCTTTTTGTTTTCTATTGTTTATTGTTTGTTTGTTTATTGTTTAATGAAATTCTATCACTGCTGTTCATTGTTCTTTAGTTTTAGCAGGTCGCTTTCGTAAATGAGCCCATGAGGTTCAAAAGATTTACCTGACTAAATAAAGGTTGAATGAATGAATGAATGATGGATGTCATATGCCGCGCCCGCCATGGAAATGCCACAAGCGGCGTGACAGGAAACAGAAGCGGGGTAAACGCGGAGGAATCAGAGCGAGGCTAGCAGCTAGCCCACACAGGCCGGCGATCCCATCCATGGTTCTGGCTAACGTGCGCTCCTTGGACAACAAATTGGATTATATACGCCTGCTGCGAACGACACAAAAGACTGTGAGAGACTGTTGTGTGTTTGTATTCACGGAAACGTGGCTCAACAACAACGTTCTGGACCATGCTATTCAGCTGGAGCAGCTAACATGCTACAGAGCGGACCGAACCCCCGAGGGAGGTAAGACAAGGGGAGGGGGGCTCTGTGTTTACATCAACAACGCATGGTGTCGTGATGCTGCTGTGGTCTACAAACACTGCTCACCTTTAGTGGAGTTCATGACTATTAAATGCAGACCGTTCTTTTTACCGAGGGAGTTTACAGCTGTTTTGATTGTTGCTGTATATATCCCCCCAAGCTCCAACAGCAAAGATAGAGGTGAGGCACTAAATGAACTATATCTGCACATCAGTGAGCAACAAACAGCCCATCCTGATGCTTTTCTCATCACGGCTGGTGATTTCAACCATGCAGATTTAAAGAGTGTTCTTCCAAAAACATACAGAAACATAAACTTTGCAACAAGAGGAAACAACACCCTGGACCAGGTTTACACCACCATGAAAAATTCCTACAGAGCCATCCCCCTCCCCCACATTGGTGCTTCTGACCATATCTGTGTTATGCTAAAGCCAGCATACAGGCCACTGGTGAAAGTCACAAAACCAGTCCGCAAGCAGATACGAGTGTGGCCAGAGGGGTCTTCAGAGGCACTCCAGGACTGTTTTGACACCACAGATTGGAGTATGTTCAAAGAAGCTGCTACCACAAACAACACCACATGTCTCCAGGAGTACTCAGACACTGTATGTTCATACATCACCAAGTGCATTGATGATGTAACCAACCTTAAAACCATCACTGTTCGGGCTAACCAGAAGCCATGGCTGACAGCTGAGGTTTACAGACTCCTGAGAGCCAGGAATGCTGCCTTCAAAGCGGGAGATCAGGTGGGCCTGAGGGCAGCCAGAAACAACCTGGACCGGGGCATCAGAAAGGCAAAGAAGCAGTATTCTGGGAAAATAGCTCACCGTTTCAAGGACAGCAGGGATACACGCAGTCTGTGGCAGGGAATACAGACCATCACAAACTACAAACCACCCCCCCAGACCTGTGACAGCTCAGCCTCTGCGCTGAATGAACTGAATGAGTTTTTTGCTCGGTTCGAGGCAAGTAACAGCACACCAGCACATAAACTCCCCCCCTCTCCTGATGGCCAGGTGCTGACGCTGTCCTCAGACAGCGTAAGGCGATCATTCATCAAGATTAACGCCCGGAAGGCCTCTGGTCCTGACAACATACCTGGTCGTGTGCTGAAGGACTGTGCAGGGGAACTCGCAGCGGTCTTCACGGACATCTTTAACATCTCACTGAGCCAGGCCATCGTCCCCACCTGTTTCAAAGCCACCACCATCATCCCTGTCCCAAAGAAGGCAACGCCCGCATGCCTCAATGACTATCGCCCAGTAGCACTCACCCCCATCCTGATGAAGTGCTTTGAACGGCTAGTCATGAAAAGCATCACATCTGTCCTCCCTGACTCCCTGGATCCCTTCCAATTTGCATACCGACCTAATCGCTCAACCGACGATGCCATCTCCTCTGCCCTTCACACAGCTCTCACACATCTGGACACGAAGGACTCCTATGTTAGAATGTTGTTCATCGACTTCAGCTCGGCATTTAACACCATCATCCCCCAACAGCTCATCCTTAAACTGGACAGTCTGGGGCTGAACACCTCAATGTGTAACTGGCTGCTAGACTTCCTGACCGGGAGACCACAGACAGTACGGATCGGGAGTAACACATCTAGCACCATCACATTGAACACAGGGGCCCCACAAGGATGTGTGCTGAGCCCCCTTCTATTCACCCTGCTAACACACGACTGCACACCATCGTACAGCTCCAACCACTTCATCAAGTTTGCGGACGACACAACAGTGGTAGGTCTCATCAGCAACAACGATGAGACGGACTACAGGAACGAGGTGAGCCGCCTGGCCTTGTGGTGCGGACACAACAATCTCACTCTCAACGTGGAGAAGACAAAGGAGATTGTTGTGGACTTCAGGAAGAGGGATGCCCAACATCCCCCTCTGACCATCAACAGCACCGCAGTGGAGAGAGTAGACAGCACCAAGTTCCTGGGAGTGCACGTCTCAAAGGACCTGTCCTGGAGCAGGAACACTGCAGCACTGGCAAAGAAGGCTCACCAGCGTCTCTACTTTCTCCGCAAGCTGAAAAGGGCTGGAGCTTCAACCCCCATCATGAGCACCTTCTACAGAGGTGCCATAGAAAGTGTCCTGACCAGCTGCATCACTGTGTGGTTTGGTGCATGTACTGCATCCTGCCGCAAGAGCCTCCAGCGCATTGTGAGAGCAGCTGAGAAGATCGTGGGCACCTCCTTGCCCTCACTGCAGGACTTACACAGCAAACGCCTCACTCGGAAAGCCCACCGCATGGCAGGTGATCCCACACACCCACTACACAGCTGCTTCAGACTGCTGCCATCAGGGAGGAGACTGAGGAGTCTCCAGGCTCGAACCAGCAGACTGAGAGACAGCTCTGTTCATCAGGCAGTCAGAATGCTAAACACTCTGCCTGCTCTGCCTCCCCTCCCATTTGAACTGCCTTAACACTAAAACTTTCTCACATATTATCACTCAACACAAAGTTTTTAACACTAGACTCTGTGTCATCAAACGGGTTATTCACTAAACTCTCGGTCATGTGCTCATACAGTTTGCACTACTTCTCATACTTGCACTAATGTCTGTATTACATCACTGCCTATAATCATAATACTGTTTACATTCTCTGTTTACATTTATTAATACTGTTTACTTTTATTACTACTGCTTACATGTAATTACTACTGTTTACATTTATTTACACTACTCTAATATCTACACCACTGCTGGTACATATACAGTGTGCTCTGAACGGTCTTATTTAGGGATGCCCAATGTGCCTTACTGCATATGCCACTTTTTGCCTCTACAACAACATCAACTACTACCTCATACATATACTGTGTACATTGACTCATACGCTGCTTTGCCACTTTGCAAATGTCAATGCTAGAAACCTTTAGTTTATTTTAGTTATACTTTTTATACTCTTTTTTTATACTAGTATGCAAAAACTCAGGACAATATTATGTTCATTAAATGTTTAATGTTTTAGTTTTAGAGTTGGTGTAAATTTTCATACTCTTATACCACTATGCAAAAAACTCAGGACAGTGTTAGTTTTACTATTTTATGCTTATGTCTATTATTATATGTTTCAGTGTTTCAATGTTTAGATGTTTACTGTTGCACCGAGGGACTGAGAGAAACGCAATTTCGGTCCTGTGTATGTCCTGCACTGTACATATTGCAGATCTGACAATAAAGTTGACTTTGACTTTGACTTTGATTTGCTGCTGATGGTTGAGAATTGTTTATGATGACGTCAATTGCTGCTGGTGGTTGAGAACTTTTTATGATGGACGTCAATTGCTGCTGATGGTTGAGAACTGTTTATGATGATGTGCTTTGCTAGCTTGGTTAAAACCAGACCCTTGTCCTTCACTTCGCTTCTGACTAGGGTCTGGACTTTCTCCATAGAGAAACGATTCTTGCTGGAGGCGTGGCCTCTGCTGATGGCTGCTCCCCCGTGGTCTGCTGAACTTGACTTCAGCTCCGCCTCCTGCTGAATTTTCTCTCGCTGCCGTTGCATATTCTGTGTTTATATGTTAATAAAATAAATAAATAAAACCATGGATCGCTGGTCCAACACACCAGAAGACCAGAAAATCTGATGGGACTCGGGCAGCAACGAACACGAGTTTAATTCTCTCGTGACAACCTGAAGCATCAGCGGAGGGAGAGGAGGAGGAGGGAGCGAGCGATAACTTGACTTTTGGCAAAAAAACAAAAGAAAACTCCAGATAAGGGATTAAGAAGGGGAAATTAATACATTTGTGTCACATATAAAACAGTCCTGCATCGCTTTGCATCGCTTTGAATGAGAACATGCGGCTGCTCGTTGGCTGCGCGCTCCCCCGTGGTCTTCTGAACTTGACTTCAGCTCCGCCTCCTGCTGAATTTTCTCTCGCTGCCTTTGGATATTGTAATGAAATAATGTTGCGTAAGGTATTTAAACACTTACTGGACCACCAGTATTGTAGATGCGCAGATCTGAGCAGACTTTAATTGCACAAACTGCCACCAATGCGCGAGTTCTTCCTTTTTCCGATATTAAATTGCTTTTACTGTAATTAGGAAAAATGTAATTTCACGAGGGAATCCAACTTATGTTGGTCTACCAGAAAATAGACCTTTTATTGAAACTATCACAAAATTACATTAAACATTTGTATCGATATTAGCTCTGATTTAATAACTACGTTGACAAGAATTCAAATTAAAACAAACAGACAGTTTAAACTTAAACTGTTGGCACATTACTTGACAGATTAATAGCTTATGAAAAATAAGAAATAGGAGGAAGAAATACGTGGAAGCTAAGTTAACTAAAGTTGGTTACTTTGAACCAGACTGGGTGACACCTTTTTCCCACACGAGCAGCTGCTGGGCTCCCGTACGCTCAAACACAACACGACTCGTTACCTGTTGACGGTTCGTCTCTTGGAGACAAGAGTGGAGAAGTTTGTGGACACACACGTGGATGGGTTTGTCCAGTGGCCGTCCAGTTGGAACTTCAGCGTGAGTGTGCTGATTCACGATACGAGGAAACTCGCCTCCCTCGGCAGGAAACAACGGTCAAGCGCACAGACTGATTTTCAAAATAAAACTTTAGAAAACAAATTCTTCCAGAAGATGAGTGACGAGTTACAGTAAGCTTTACTGTAACTCCAGCTGAGACGTGGGTCGATTTGACACAATGACCGGGCCGTCTCCAGCTTTCCAGAGGAGAGAAGCAAGTTGTCAGTTAGTTCTCCCAAAGCACTAACGAAACGACAGGAAATGACCTTTATATGGGAGGCGGGGTCTTCCCCACCTCCTTAACGACTACTGGCTGAACTAACAAAATAAAAGATGGAAGTTTAATTCCATAGGCAGAAAGACTCTTGACGGACAACAGGAAAACTGTTTACAAAATCGGCCAGATGGCCTGCTTGTGAGCACCGAGAATATTATGGCTAACTTCATAGACAAAACAGAGAAGGAAGTAGCACAGCCTTTACGTCTCAGATTCAGAACCTGCTTGTTCTTGCAGAAATAAAACCAGCAGAAGGTCATCATTAAAGTCCAACACCCACCATGTTTTCAAATTGCATCGCCATTAATATTTATTAGTTTATTTAAAAATAATACAGGAGCGATTACTTATATTGTGGAGAAATAACGCTAAATGTGTTATTTCATGATTTATAGCAGATTTTAGCATGCAGCTCCGGGAAAATCTGCCCCTCTCCATATATGGGCATTCACAAGGGCATTCACGTCACCAAAGTGACGCCTTGGAGTTACAGGCGAGCGAGGAAAAGAAAAAGGAAGCATTTTTAAATATTCCCTAAAGCTGCCTGTGTTGATTAATCCTGCTGTCGCTCACTCATATTCTGAGCGAGCATCCACTTAGACATACTAGTTTAATTCGTTTGATCGCGACAAATTCATTCATTTCCGCATCGACTTTTTATTCTCTCCCCCCGTGACCAGAAAGGCAGCCAGCCGCTCAGCTGAGCTCTGCGCGCGCGCGTGCTTCCCGACCCGTGCTCCCCGCAACAAGGCTGACGAGAGCAAATACAGTACATACACTCGAGGGAGCAAATTACACCGGCACGAGGAACTTCAAAGGTGACCAGCGGAACGAGGAGCCAGAGACGCGCGCGGCTCGCGGCTCGCTCCTCAGGGGCAGAATGAATGAGAGCAGCAAAAGGTCCGCAGCGGTGTTATAAAATAAATAATAAATAAAATCAGAGCGCTGGTCCATATACACACAAATGCACCAGGAAATATGCAGGAAATATGCAGTTTTAACTACCACTCTCTCTCATAAACCTCCATGGAAACTCACTCCTACCTTCTGCCTTCTGGGTGGAGATCGATGTAACAAAAGTCACATGACCCTTCGGGACTCTTCGGCCAGGTTTCCGGATTCATTCGGGAGTGGGTTTTTTTTTTTTTTTTTTTAACCCTCGCCTGGCCCAAATGCAAAAATGAAAATAGACCTAATAATAAATTACAGTAATTGTCCAATATGGTGAATTGTTAGTGTCATGGTGGGTGTTGTCCTTTAAAATGACAAAATATACTGTAGATCAATTCTGAATTAACACACATTAAAGAGAAAGTTCAATCTGATTAATTAGTGTCCATTAATTCATAATAATTGTAAAAAATATAAGTGTCCATTTGTCTCCTTGAGGGCTTCAAGAAGGTGTAACACTTAGAGTTTCAGAGAGATGTGGAGAGGCCCACATCCCATATGGACATGAGGGTGCTATATCCCTACAGTCCCCCTTTTTGGAAGTCATCGCCTGTCCTTGGAGATGAGTTCCAACATGAAAGGATACCACCGAATGTCTCTGACCTCTATGTAATCCAGCAAGTGGGAAAAAAAAGTAAAAAAAAAGTTCAAAATTATACTCCCATAATGTTTTTGGAAATTCCATACTGTTCGTAGGTAATCCCTTTGCGGTAAGCTTTCAATCCTTTGGAAAACATAGTCTGTTAACCCATGGAAAACTGAGTCTGTGATCCCTTGGAAACAAAGTCTTATAATCCACAACGGTAAATCCACAACGATGGGGGTTATTGATTTCATCAGCAAGAATGGTTTTTAATCAGCATGTAGAGGGGATCCCTCGATTGAAGCAGAGGAGGCGGGCCTTGGATGAAGGTTGAAGACCAACGTTGGATCAGCAGGTCCCCACATCGAAGGTTGCAGGCTGGATGGCTTCCAGTCGGTGCCACCCTGGTTCAATGTGTCATGCAATTATGTGGTTTTAGGTGGGCTTATGATTGGGATTCTACATTAAGCCTTACCTATATGCACCTGGTATGTAAGCTATCATGGATTAGATCAGCTAAAATTACCAATTAAGGGGTGGATCAATGCTGTAAAAATCAGAAATAGGGATCTATACCTATAGAAATGTGGAGGGCTTCTGTAACGAAGGCCTCTTCATTCAAACTATTCCTCCATTCATTATTTAGTTTAGGTTAAACTAAAATAAAAAAATGAAAACTAGTTTGGTCTAAATGTCTGTTGTCTTTTAGACGAACGACGCAAGATTTGGTATTCCCTATAAATTTTGAAGTCTATGGCGAGACTCATCAAAATGAATAGATCTAGAATAGAAACGATCGAATCGGTTCTATCTAAATGATTGGGAGATCAGTGTAGATTATAGTACCTTAAGTAGTATTAATCTACAATGACTTTTCAAAGATTGAGATCTTTAACAAAATGAACAGCATGTTGGCATAGTTAAATCCATTTAAGTCTTCAACTTATCAACAATCAAAACCTCTTTTGGCTGGGAGTGTTCAGAAAACAATAACAACGTCAATAACAACAAAAGTAGCAATCAAGCAACTAAAAACAACGTTTCACTACGTCAAACTCACTCTGGTCGTCAGATTCCAACGTGTCACACACAAGAAAAACAGTTCTTAGCTTTATAACCGATGTCAATTAAATCCTGCAGATTTAAACGGTTGTTAAGGTTAGTTTTTGTTGTGGGTTTTATGCTTAGCGTTTCTAAGTTCTAGTTGGAACGGTTTCTTTTCGCAACTAGAATAGTTTAAACTGTTTAGTTTATTTACTATCCTGTGCTTGGACGACCTTGTTTTCCCATGAAGTCTGTGAGTTTGCGAGATCTTTGTCGTTTGTGGGGTTACTGAAATCTTTGTCCTTGACATGGGCATGACCTAACATCACCCCCCTGTGGTCATGAGGGACCATGCGCACGGGTGTGGACGTCCGTCCACGGGCACGAGTTAGGATGCCATTGTTTAGTTTAAGCTGTTCGCGCAGTTTATGGGGAACCTTGTACAGGAACCTTATAGGTCTCGGCCAACGTACCTCTGTACGTTTACCTCTTTCTGCGTAATTCAGGTGTATCACAACTGTTGGCACAGTCGCAAGTGTGTCTGACTGGTCAGATTGCGACGGGTCACTGTCGTTGTGATGTATGTCTTCCCACATCATGAATGAAGAGGTGCTCTTTGAGTCTGTAAGAACTATGTCATTGCTGAGTAGTTCTAGATTCAAATGCTCTTGAAACAAGGTTTCATTGAAAGCTTGGCTGATAACTGAATTACCTGTCCCAGAGGACAGCACAGCGTTCTCGGTGTGTGATCCTCGGATCTCTACACCGTCCTCTACCTGTGGTAGGAAGTGTGAGTTTGCCCCCCTTTTGTTTGAGGAGGGGTCCTCAAAATCTGTAACAATGAAGTCCAAGTGACTGTCAGCGTGTAGTAGACTGTCACCTTGTGGGCTCAGATGTCCTTGAACCAAGACTTCACTGAAAGCTTGGTTGTTTGCCGA